>JARJLU010001155.1:0-55534 GCA_030272975.1 Sparidentex hasta | reverse complement strand
CCCCCCTTTCCTGTAAACCTTTTTTATCTCCTTCTCTGTTCCTCCCGTCTCCTCCCTTTTGTATTTAAGCTGTCACTCTTTACCCTTTCATCCTCAGTTTTCCTCTACGCGGGATTAAAAAAAAAAAAAAAAAAAAAATTATCTGTCCTAGAATCACATTTTTTCCATTCACCTCTCTCCTGTTCCCTCTCACTCCTCCATCTTCTCTCACACTCTGTTCTTCTATTTTTGTTTCCCAGATCTCTGTGATGTTCTCTCTGCCTCTCCAAAATCTAAATTCAAATGCATCTCTACCTGACATGTAAGCCTGATCTCTCGTTTTTTGTTGTTTTTTTTTTTTTTGTTTCTCGTACACGCTGCCTTTTCCTTCTGTCCTGATCTCCCTGACAAAATTTCAGTATTCTTGTTGCAACAATAAACCAACATTGGCAAAGACAAAAAAAAAACCACACAAGCATACATGTTAGGACTAACAGATTGCTAATAATAACCGCACGATAAATTCACAATAAAAACCAACAAATGACTCCATCTGCTGCATCTCAACTTTTGTGTCTGGTACTTTGGTCATCATCCGTGTTCATCACTCGCGTGGAACGGGCCAGCAGTAGCGCAAACGGCCTCAAGATGTCCCTGTCATTCATTTGCATTAACTTGCACGAACCTGAACGCACACTCACTTTAAGCCCCTGAGGAGACCTGGACCATGTTGCTCGCTACCAGATAGAAAACACAGAGTGAACGACACATTTAGACGGTTTGATTTTCATTGTTGAAATGCCTCAGAAGGCGTCAGGGGCGGTGGAAAAAGAGACTGTTTATCTCCTGCATCTCAGTGTGGTGAGGATTTCCCCCCAAAGATTCTGAATGGACTGGACTCAAGTAAATAGCGATGAATGACAGGAACAGCTTGAGACCATTCAGGCTCCGGCCAATAGCAAAGTTGCGTTCGCCTGTTATAGCTGTACAGCAGCCTCCTCTCACAGCCTCCCTCTCCACCGCGCTCTCGCTCGCTCTCAGTCTCCCACTCGCTTTACACTCACTCCCACAACTCTCTCTCTCTCTGCTTCTCTCTCTTTTTTTTCTTTTTTTCTCTCCCTCATTCTCTGTTTCGCAGCTCTCCTTCACTTACCTAATGTCTTTTAACTGTACCACTCTCACTCTTGCGACGTCTCGGCGGAAATGTCAGGCAAATCTTTTTCTCACAAACTTTTTTTTTTAAAATGTCACAGATATGAAAATGTGCGAGTAATTCCATCAAGTTTTTTTTTTTTTTTTTCAGGCCAAAGCACATCCTGTATTTCCTGTGGGAAAACAATTATTGTCGTTGTCGTCGCAATATTTAATTTGTCACAATTTCCAATGTGTCACCTTCAAAATTGCTCATTTGTCCACCCGACAGTCCAAAACACAAACACTCTCAATTTTCTCTTGTGAATTACAAAGAAAAGCAGCACGGCCTTACATTTAAAAAGCTGGAACTATAAACTATAATCTTGAACTATAAATCAATCGACAAAGCACTTAATCGAAGCTGTAGCCCGAAATAACATCAGGAAAGAAGAATATTCCCCATCAGAACCTATTTCTTCCTGCCAATATTATCCAAAAACACAGATACGTGCCATAACAATACCATAATGTAAGCACAGTGTTCATAAAAATCCAAATAAGATGCCTCATTCATGGAGGAAGCGTCAGATATTTTTGTCAGGTCACGGTGAGCAGGTATGTGAAGACTTCAGAGTGTCCAGGCTGCCTTTCTGCTGTTGTACGTCGCCCACGCTGAACAACACACACCGCGGATTGTTTCTTGCCAAGTCCATGTCGTAATCAGGTCATCATTCACATCACTTCTTTATCTTATCACTTCCATAGGAAGCACCGATCAATGTGCGCGACCTCGATCGTTTTTGCAGACCTCCATGTTGCCCGTTTGTTTACATCAGACTGTCATCAGCACCGCAGCCAACATGATGCCAGAAAGACGAGCAGGGTTTCCTCTAACAATATAGACCGTTTTCTTTTTCATTGTATATTTTGTTTTTTTTTCCACATTTTATTGATTGTTTCGGTAGCATGGTTTTATTTTATGTTTTATCTCTTCAGGATACTTTCGTGTTTTTTCCACTTTCCGATAACAATGTCTGTACATTCAGCCCAGTCGCCAGGATATGATGTCAGCGGTTAACGTTTTTTCTGCAAACCGCCGATACAGCCGAGGCTGACATTTGTAGCAAACATAGCATATCACGTTCACATTAAATGCTTATTACCTGACATTCACATCAGGAGACGGAGGGGACAGAGGGGGCATTGTTACAGCCGACAGGGCTGCGAAACGGCCGACCGCGGTTCAGACACACCACTGGATATTTTTATGGGCACTTAAAATCGTTGGCCATTTTTGTCACGTGAAAAGAAAGTGTGTTTAATTTCCATTTCCAGCAGTTTCTGTTTTCCATGAGTCAGACCATCTCCATCAGTGATCATGGCAACCGATAATAGGTATTCTTAAGAACCAAACCAAACCATGAAGATTTCTGAACCCTAACCAAGTGGTTTTGTGCCTAAATCCAAGCAGGGCTAATGCACAGAAAATTCAACCTAAACAGACGTAAAGTTGCAACATAAAGAAACGCCCAGTTTTAACTTATCTGTGGTTTTTGCAGAAATCTTTGCCAACATTTATTCTGGCGATCGGGTTGTAATATTCTTAAGAAATTAAAGTTTATTGCAAGGGTCTACTTATCATTGAATTAGATGGCTTAAGGTTATCTCAAAATGACAATAATACTGTTTATTACAATTATTTCTGAGGCAATGCATCATCCAACATAAAGCAGGCCTGGTTATCCTCGCCTTTGCTGGTTGGATTGAACCTCAGCTGAGTCTCTCTCTCTAATCCACTCCCTCCCTCTCACGCCCTGTGATTTTTGCTCTCAGACTCTCTCGCTCTGCCGTTCTCTCCCATAACTCCCCAGTCCACCATCTTTTTATCTCTCTCTGACTTCAGATCTCTCCCGCATTTTGCTCTAAACAGTCTGACACACTACACAGGAAACTCTCCAGGTTGCTCTGTAAGGCCCTTCTCACTCCGGGTGTGAATAAATAAACACTATGGGGGGAAAAAAAGAGATGCTGGACATCTCTCTCGCTCTCTCTCGCTCTCTCTCTCTCTCTCTCTCTCTCTCTCTTTCTCTCTCTCTCTCTCTCTCTTTCCCTCTGCTGCTGCTGCTGCTTCATTCAGAGGTGCAGTCCTGCCTCTCCACCTGGCTGTGAAGGTGATATTCAGTGTGCTGTGAGGAGAAAATAAAGATGAATGGGGAGCACAGAGAGCTCTGCACGCTCACATGGACTTACAAGAATATATCACGTAATACCACATAATGGTGAGTTAAAGTTTCAAACCCTGAATTCACGACGACTAGCACCTGCTGCAAAAGACAGGATGGATAATACAACTAATAAAACACCACCTACGTCAATTAAGCGCCCAAAAGTTCAGTTTAATTCCCTCAAACAATGTAAACACTCAATCTGAAGCGTTGGTTTTGGTTATATCAACATTCCTCAGAGGCAGAGCTGCACTGGAGGCCACAACACTCAGCGCAGCCAATACGCCACAGTTTGGCGACGAAACGCGAGACCGATGCCAGTTCAAAAAGCCAAAGCACAAGAGAGGAAGACACAAATCACAACAAGGCCTGCGAAGGGCCAGTGTAATATCCAAACTGATTACAAGCAATCATGTCCACTGAAAACACATATTTGGATAATTTAGTCAAGATTTTGAATAACCAGTGACAGGATGTGAGGTGCAATTCACTCAAGTGCTGTACTGTAAATATCATTCTACGTAACTTGTACTTTACTTGAGTATTTTCATTTTCTGCTACTTTATACTTCCACTCCACCAAATTTTTCATAAAAATATTGTACTTTTTCACTCCCAAACTACATTTAATCAATAACTCAACCAGTCACATTATTAATACAAAATATAAATCTACTATTGTGAACAAATAATGATGTTTTATCACAGATTTATCTCACCAACTGTATATACAATATAAATATCATTCTGAAATGGGCCATTCTGGATTCTTACTTTTGGTACTTTAAGAATATTTTGATGCTAAAACTTTTGTACTTTTACATAAGTAAGATTTTAAAATGCCGGACTTTCTTTTATCAGTCAGTTTCTAATGCATACTATGTTCGAGTCTCTGATTGCCAGTTTCCATGAGGATCGAACACAATCCAGTTTACAGTGTGAAACTGAAGACTGTGTACCTAAACAAAGACCCAGACCTCATTAACACTGTAGTGTAATCAGACCTTGAAATGTCATTATCATGGTAATGCAGCTGTTATTATTATCATTATTTAGAATCCAGGGTCACCAACTCTCTAACAGCCTCGTTCTGTGCGTCACTCGCTCTCAACAAGTAACACCTATTTGCCTGATTGTAGCTCCTCAAGCGGGTCAAAATAACTTTTCTTGCTGCTGACGCCTGGAGGTGCCATGAAGCTCAGAGCAGAGATCGGGAAAAGCAGAAACTATTGATGTCAGCGAGAGGGTTTACAGACGCCCCTGGCCTCTAGTTAAACTGCTGCTGGTTCTGTTCGGCTTCTCACCTAATATCACTGAGCCATTACTTACGCTGGGCTCGCCTCGGACAACATGGTACAGTAAGCCAATATGTTATCTCCTCCCATGGTAATTGAATTTATGGTGCCAGTTATTCTAAACCCTCCTATCATTAAAGCGTCAAGAGTGCCGTGGTGCACTGAGCACCGACCACGAATGCTGATAACATAAGAACTCTAATCTTTCTCCTCTGGCGACAGATGGAGCACCATCACATCACCAAAAGTGGCCTTCCAATATGTGGCTGTGCATTAATCTGCTCACTGCACTTTCTGTCACCGAAACATGAAAATAAACCATAATATTTGTGCTCTACTCAGCCTATAACATGTGCTTTCTAATTTGAAATAAGCCATGTTGGCAAGAGTCATCAACTCATGCTATCTACAGAGGCTACGCAGCTAGCTTGTGATCAGGGACGGACAGCCTCACACCGCTTGCATCGTTTTAAGAATGCACTATACTATACGCAGCGTCGTGACAGGTCGCTCAAACCATGAGTCCTTAACTTAGAGTTTCAAGCCCTGAATAAGTCATGAATAACACATTAATGGCACCCACCCGCTTCAGAGTTTGCCAGGTGTGTATGAATGTGCCCGTCTATGTGTTTGTGTCACTTAGACTGAGTCCAACTCTAGTCTAAGTCTTACAACTCAAGTCCAACCTCATTATGCACGTGTAATGCTATATCCTCATTGGTAAAACACATTTCCTAAAGCAGGACATTGACCTTAACAAGGCTGAACTGTGTTAGCCTGGCGGTGCTTGCGAGTCACGCTCCTCGCGCCCTGACCCCTGCGTGTTTGTGTTTCCCTCTTTGGTGTCACCACGCTGATTGAAAGCGGGTCGAGCCAAGCTGTCCCTATGAGATAAAGAACAATTATAGTCATCTGTCCTCAATCCAGAGATAGACTAGGAACTGTGTCATTGTCTCATTACCCAAAGGGTTGAAACTTCTCACTCATAACACACCTCAACTCATGTTGCCTCGGCAGCGTCTGGCAAACAGCTGACAGACAGGGGAGCCGGGGGGTTAAACACAACAAAGTAAAGAGAATAGTTTAAAAAAAGCTTCACAGCAAAGACAGACGATTATTATTATACATATCTGTAGCAGAATTTATTAGAAGCTAGTAGAAAAAAAGGGGCCCGTAATAACGTTAGTGCTACCATTACTCAGCATTAAGTTTCACCAGAAGTTTCTGTCATGCGTCTTTAGAGAACCAGCTGTGTGTCTTTTTTGAGGCGAGCCTGTCTGATTATCCATCAAATCGGGCGACACTCAAGGTCACAACAAACATATTGCAGAAATAGTAACAAGTAATGACAGCTGCTGTCATGATGAAGGATCCTCCTTCTATTGCTGAACAAAAAAACATTAAATTGCATCTTATGTTCTGGTAATTCATGTAATTCACCACTATCTTGACTATTTTTAAGATATTTTATGTAAGCAAATGTTGTCCTACAACTGAGAAGATTAGGTCGGCCGTATTGCCTTAAGGAAGCACAGACCCACAAAGAAAGAGCTTCATTAGTCTGGGTTCAGTGGAGTTTTAGTGACCCCAAGTTTAAATACTGTTTTGGAGAAACATGAGGAACAGCTCTTTTATACTTCCTTACAAACACATCATGTCACAGGAAACATCTGTTATCTATGTTTATTTTTATATAAATATATATACACATTTCAGACTTCAATGAGGGCACACAAACGGTTTGAGAGGTTGCCCTGATTAAGCTAAAAAGCAAAAGATAACAGCTTATCTGATGCAAAAAGAGGGTTGTGGTAAACGCCACAATGAAAACAAGCTCTGACCTCAAACCCTGTTCTCACTCTCAGTGGGTCAAACATGGCGGCTCTGTCGATGGCCCGACGCTTCAAACCGTCGTGCTGTAAGTCGCCCTCTGGTTCTAGCATCATTTTCTGGAGCTGAACCTCTTTCGCAGTGTTATAAAGAGCTAGAAGAGTGGTGTTGGTGGAGCAAACACAGTACTTTCACCCAACATCAGCTAACGCAAACTGCATAATGTTACTTTTAACCCAAAGCAAAATCTTTTCCTTAACCTAACCTAAGTCTTTTTGTGGGGAACGACTAGCCAAACTACAACTATCTCACAACATTTACAGTCCAAAAGTCATCATATATTTGTCAGCTTTATTTTGAATATGTAACTGGACGCAGCAAATTCATGATGGCTTACTTGCAAAACCGAAGCTGATGGGGAAAGTAGAGCGACATATGCCGTATTTGACAAGTTGGGACATGTTGGACCGTGGTCGAAAGCAAAAAATTGCAGATAAAGTTGTAAACTTGTCAGTTCTTTTGACAATACCACTTCCCCAAAAGTATGTATGACAACATCTTTACCTCCACTTTTACTTGATTAATACAATCATACTTTTCTCAGAGCTTAATTGTTTCTAACGACTACATTGTGATTGTATCCTGAGCCTGCAGATGTCTGAACTGCACCTTGCGGGCTGTTGTTCACTCACAGACTCTGCACAGAAGTCAGTCTGATTCTCTGATTGCGTAATTACCGTCCGTTTTAGTAAATCGGACTTGAACTCAATGCAGGTTTTGAGCCAAGTGAGTGAATGCAAAGCAAATCTGGCCCAGAGAGCTTATGATATTTTACTTTTTTTTTTCTTTTGGGCTTTAAAATCAAACGTTAACATGGTGAATGTTGGTACAAAGGACCGCCTGATTTGCAGCTTCAGCTTAAAAACATGCGTATCATCTCTCAGAAACCCATAT
The DNA here is from genome assembly GCA_030272975.1 of Sparidentex hasta. Classification (NCBI taxonomy): domain Eukaryota; kingdom Metazoa; phylum Chordata; class Actinopteri; order Spariformes; family Sparidae; genus Sparidentex; species Sparidentex hasta. The sequence continues at coordinate 48,118 of JARJLU010001155.1, read as the reverse complement.
CTATCAGACCGTCATTTGTTTGGCAGCAGTGAGATGAAGACCATGGGACCGACATGGTTCGTTCCACCTGGCCTATCTCTCAGCTGAATGAGCAGCCAGCATTTCTTCACTGGCAGGATGCTTCAGATAAGAGCCGCACACTGTGTTCAGCATGCTCTTCAGAGGCATAGATACCGTAGATTGCAGTAATCCCAGTAACATTTTGATCCCATCAGCTCAAACATCGATGGATTTGATTAAATGTATCTACTGGGAGCATTCTGGATAGAGTGTGACTGGACGTATTATGTGTGGACTGCCCTGCTGTACTGATTGCTGGCTGAGCATTATAAGATGTATTTATATTTTTCAATCTGACCAGCTTTATTCTATCAAGATGATAAATTGCTGGGGTGCACAGTTCTGGTACAGCTGAAGCCTTTAAAGTTGCATATTGTCAGCAGCCTCTTCGTGAGGCCCATCTGATTTTGCGTTGATGGTAAACAACGGATCAAAGTTTTAACCTTTGTATTATCTCTATTTCTCAACCAAGCCAGCGAACTTCCGGTTAAGCACCTAGCTCGCTTGAATTAAAATAAAATGATTTAATTGTGCCGCTTTTCTAGACTTTCCAAGTGTTTTTTCAGGCCAAATGGTTCGAGAAACGAGAAACGAGAAACGAGTCATTCTGAGGAGGGTACATACCAAAAAATGTATCCACAATTTTAAAGCTGCTTCTTTCATGATGTAAGCTTATGGGAAAAAGTGTTTTTGGGCCCCAGTGTATCACATGATGTTGTAATTACACAGTTTGACCACTATGAATGCTGTCTTCGCAGCCTGGTGCTCTTCCTGGGAGCCTGGTCTCCACTTCCTCCCATTACACAAAAATGAGGCCATCTTGCTCAGACGAGGAGGGAGAATCCTCACCGGCTCACGACTGTGTTCACTGACACTTTCCACTTTTACACTGTCACTTTCCAACAGTCTCGCCCAGCAGAGAAAACTCTGGCTCCTGATATCAATGAAGTCAGGCAGATGATGCTCAAATCCCTGCCAGGCCAGCGGCCAATACATAACCCAGAGTTTGAAACTTGCTTGTGTTCAGCTTTTAACACTAAGTTAGCTAGCTATATTCAAGATGCTGAGACACACTGCTGCCACCAACTTAACCAAGGACACGGAGATGTATTGCACTGACCAGCATAAACATGTCACAACCTACTCCTGCATCTAAGAGGCGTACCACTTTTCTGCTCTCTCACAGTGTTGATAGTGATGATAGAGGGCTCAGTGGTCAATGACTGTCAGCCATCATCGATGGACAACTGGCCCGACAGTTTTTGCTATCACATAAGAAAACTAGAGTGACACTCAGTAGGTGGCATATCTCCACCAGGGCAAAACAGTTCCCTATAATTCAATCAAGCCTGCTCTCAAATCAAATAATCACAGGCTTATTCAAAGCTGCCAGTTCTGGGTTTTTATTTTGATCCACATCAAATTATACCCACTCATAGGCAGCCACCTAAATACGCCTAATTTGAGCCGAGACCCGTCCTCCATCCAGGTTTTACTTGGAAATCCATTTGTTAGTTTCAGTGTAAACTTGCCGACCAACCAAAAGGCAAACAAAACAAACCGAGCTGGGGTGAAATCATCACCTCCTTGGCGAGGATTACTGGGGGTTTGGGGATTCATCCAAGCTCCAAATGCAGCCAGTAAATTTCACTGAGTTAGTAAAACAGGCAAAATAGCCTTAATTAGTTAGCTGAAGACCTCTGCAATGTCAAGACAATCACACAGCAATGCAGGATTGAATGTTCTCGTGTAGTAGTGTGAAGCTCCTGCTGCTAATCTAAAGAGTCCCTGGAGGAGCAAGCAAGTGGCTGCAGAGGGATAAGCACATTAAGAAATCCACATCCACAACAACAGGCACCCGTGGCGACGAAGACCTGGAGAACTTTTTCGTGTCCTCTCAGACGTTAACCGGGGTGTTACGACAGCTTCCACTCCACAGTTCTCAGATATTCATGACTACATGGCATACCATCACTGTACTGTCACTTCCCATAAAAGTTCATCAGTGCACACGCTTGTAGACTCCATTAACCACGCGGGCCGTCGGAGCCATCGGTGTATGAGACAAAAATATGTTTTTTCTCACATACATCTTCCAGCGGGGCTAACACATTCGCTCATTCTTCACAGCTCACTTTTCAGCAAGTACATGATGCATGAACCGCACACACACACAAACACACACACACACACACACACACACACACACACACAGACAGTGCGAAATATTTGGAAACACATTCCTGATACTGAGCTCCAACCTCTTTAACCTGCCCGCTCTGCCTCGTCCACATCCACACTCTGTCATGGTTGAGGTAGATTTGTTGTAGCAGATGAAATTAATAAGGGATCACGTGTTCCAGCTGGTATGTCGACCGTATGGAGAAGAGCAGGTGTTCCTGTTTTCTACACAAAATGGACATTCACTCGCGTACACACCCGGGGTGCGGGGGGGAAAAAAAACACATGAACACATTCACAGGCAAGCAATAGAAATAAAAAATAAAAAAGTACATGAGATAATCTGACATTTGCAAACACACACCAATTTGCAAAGACTATCAAACACAATTATATGAATGGGTAAAGAGCAGCAGTTCAGCTGCCAGAACACAAACGCTGAAGCAGGAGAAAGGAGATCTTCTGCAGCCACCTTTACGTAAGTGCTGTAATTCATGACCTGTTCTTTTTAATTAGAGAAACAGTGCGAGGGTATTTGTATCATCTCAGGGAAAAAGAAAAAAGAAAGACCCGTGTATGTCTCACTGGACTTGAAATTATCTATTTCCCGTTCTTTTTGTGGGAAGCCTGAGGATTAAAGACTTTCATTGCACACATCGCTTTGTGTGTGTGTGTGTGTGTGTGTGTGTGTGTGTGTGTGTGTGTGTGTGTGCAGTTAATGAATCACATTCTGTGCTGAGCAACATGATTGAAATCAATATCATATTATTAGAAAAGAATAATGTTCTCTGATAACAATATATCACAATATGGAGCATGTGTGATGTTCCACAGTTAGCTGTTGTATAAAACACATCTGTATGTGGTCTCTATATTTAAAAGAAACTGATTTTGTTAGTTATTTTGTACAGTTTGCTTAGTATTATTAATTTGGACAGTATAATATCTTTATAAACGTTGCTCTTTAGTCAGTTTCAGCTATTTTTTTTTTCATCTTTGTGTTTTTCTTCGGTTGTTTTTATCTTATTTCTCTACTTTAACATTTTAATGTTAATGAAATACTACCTGGCAACATCACTATCTGCTTTCTCGTCTCCACGTTAGACTAAATCAAGGACCTGTGTTTTTAGTTTTTGCTACGCTGAGGAAAAAGGGAAAGCGATCTAGTTTTCACTTTAAAAGTTAAACCGAACTTCTCGTTACCTTGCAAATAGGTGACCAAGCAGTAAAGAAGATTAAATCAACAAGCAAACTTGTTAATTTACACATCCAAAGAGCAACATTAGCATTCATCAGCCACCTGAAGAATCTGAATCCATTATTCGCTCTCTTTTAGTGCAGTATTTGGTATTTACCATCTCCTGAGGGAAATAACTGGCTCTTTTGCTGCTAAGTTGCTCTCTGCGTCTGACAGAGCGCAAGTAGTGAACCGAAACAGTAAAGTTGTGGAGTTCACAACTAAATTATGTGCTGAAACTTGTTATAAAGCTCCGTAAAGCCGTGGAGACCCGCAGACTCAGGTGATAATTTTTCTCTCTGTTATGAACATCTCCTTTCACATTGTCACCTCGTTTTTTAAGTTCTTATCCGAAACTTTGGCCTCTTTAAAGTGGAAAAAAGTCCATTCAGCGACATACTGTTTGTGCCTTTTGGTGTGTGTGTGTATGCATGAAGGCTCTAACAATCCTGTCCTATCTATACAATCCTGCATGAAGGGATATATGACATCATCTTCCCCTTAAGTATCAGTGTCTTTTTGGGAACACAAACATGCGTCACGGTGAACTCATTCTCTCATCCTCATCACTGCTGCTGATGATGTCAGACATTAGGCAGGGATGTCACCGCGAGCACCCCTGAGCGCTCACCTCAGGCCGCTGTTTTATCTCTAACAGGAACGGACACATACCTCCAACGGAAGCACATCTGCCCTCACCACAAACAAGACATAAGCAGTGGGCTTCCAGTGCGCAGCAGCCATTCCTGCCAGATGCCATTAGTTCACATCTTCACTCCAAATACATGGCAAGTTAAGTGAACGCCTAACACTCTCTTCTCCCCAGAGGGTCTGAGATGTGCGCTTGTGACTGAAAGTTTGGCTGGTTTTAAATCTGAGAGCCTGCCGGGGGAAAAAAAAAAAAAATCTTAGTGGGTCGTAAATGACAGCTGCCCTGCCCTGCCCAATCAGCAACCTGGGCAAGGCAGCCAAACCCCAGCAGGTCCAGTAAGGACGCACGGCGATCACCTGAGGAATACTGCAGCTGCATGAGGCATCTCCAAAGCGCCTGAATGTGTAACTACATGAAAGAGAAGCAGAAGGGGTTTCTTAAAAGCAGCAGGCGGGGCATGCTCAGCAGAATCTTCCCTGGATAAATACAGGTTTAAAAAATGCACTCATAAATTGTGAGATATAAAACATCAAGCCAAACCCCAGCAGAGTCAGGAACTCCATAATTGTATTCATAGGCTCATATTGTTTTGTGATTTCCTGCTTTCTTTTGCATTAAAACAGAAATACAGTCCAGGAATGAGCGTATGCCGGAAGATTACTGTGTTTGCACGTAGTCCATGCTCTGTCTTTGGGGGACGGCTTGGCATTCATTTTATGCAAGTCAGCTCTTCCTGTTTCCCTACAGTACATCAACTCCGTGTCTCCTCTCCAGCCCGTGAGTTTATTCAGTGTGAGGTGATGACATCACTTGAAAGATCAGACACGTACCTCCTTCCTCCATCAAACCAGTCGGATGATAGAGTCGTATCAGATGTTTTCCTCACTGATATATTCTGCGAGCTAAAAATGACAGTGCCCTGCAAACACGGCTGATGAAAACAGACAGGCCAGTGTTAGCTCAACACAAACTGACATCCCAGGAATACTTGCCGTCCAAGATCAACGCAAACCAAACCTCCGTTTTCCTTTTCCTCATGGTGTCCGGTCAGATCCTGAATCTTAAATATACACACATCCCCCCCCAGCCTGTTCGGCAGTCATTTGGCTCAAAAAAAAAAATCCTGACAGACCACTACATTCACATTTCTGAGACCTTGAACTACAGGAGTGATTAATAAAACCTCACAGAAAGCTGAAGCAGTGTTCACCCAGGTGTAAAAAACGCTGACGGAACAATATGTTGGAACTTCAAGACGTCACCACCGTTTGACACGCTTGCTGTAACTTATTGAGATAGAATCAGACGGGCCTGGAATGAGCACACTGGGATTCTTGAATGAATTTCACGATTTATATTTAATTGACTGTCTCCACAAAAATGTTTTTTGATGTATTCATGTAATGGGAATCTGCAGATATCATGTATTTAAACGTATATTTTCAGTTTTCATCAAAGAGAGGAGACACGACAGACTGTTACTGGCAACAAAACCAGCAGATATGCAAAGTTTCATATACACATTACATCCCATGAGAGAAAACAACCAAGCAGTTCCTGTCATATGTTCTTTTTCCACTACATTACATGTGTTACATAAAAGCCAGGCTGGAGTCCTGGGGGTCACGACATGGTGGCAAACCACTTGGATTGTAGCATCTGCAAGGCAACCTTTCACCCATAAATAATGCCAGCGTGTGCCAGAGCTGAGAGCGGTTGGAAAAAAAAATCCGTAATGTGGCTTTTCTCATGTAAGTGTGTGCAAATACTGCGAAGGGGGAAAATAAACCGTAGAAGCTCATTAGATGTAACTTCAGACCTCTTTCAGAAAGAGGTGCATGAAGTGCTTCGTCTTTATCTGTGAGAGGAAGACTTCCAGCCTTAAATGCGGCAGTCTTAACATCCCAGAACATTTCAACAGTAGGAACAGTGGGTTAACCATTCTCCTCTGGATTACATAAAAATATTACACTGCCAAAAATGGCCTCTTTTCATGCAGTGATCTTTGGAATGGAGGCATTTATTTCCTTCTGCTCTTAAAAGGCACTAGGAAATATGAGATGCTCTTGAGTGGGGTTTGCAGTTTTCCAAATTTAAAACTTGAGAGAGTGAGAACCCTAAAATTAAAAGTGTGGTTTTGGCGTCCTGTGAGCCCTTCTCATCGCCATCCATTCCTACCTGTTTGACATTGCCGTTAATCAAAAAAAAAAAAAAAAAAAAAAAAATCCAGAAGGGTCTTGTTGTTCTATTACATTCAGTCCCATCCAGAAAGACTCATCACAAATCTGGAGTGCCAAACGTAATCAAACATAAACCCATGACGTCCACTATTAAAATATTACACAAGTATTTTTGCAAAATCATTCTCATCTCAACAAACTCTAATTCCAACCATTAATACGCTTGAATAAATGCACACCTCTTCAGAGCAGCAACATGCCTGGATATGGTCTGATACAGTCGGAAAAATACTCAAATCGTGTGTGGGACTGTGTGAAAAGGAGGCTAAATTTACCATCAGCTGTTGAGTGAGCCTGCTAACCTTTATGAGGTCCTTTGAGTGGAGGTAAAACACCGCTACACACATATTACACACAACGATACGAGTACAGAGGCGCAAAACACACAGGCGCACATACAAAAATAGTGAACACAGTCATTCTTGCGAAGCTCTCGGGAAACGGATTTGCTCTGATTCCACGCTGGAAAATCGAGGCAGAGCCGACATAACCTATTAAAAAACATAACTGATTTCAAATCTTTTAAATGGTAATGGAGGACTTGGGGTCTGCTCACAACACACGCATAAAAAAAAAAAAGAGTTTCGTTTCAAAGTCAGACATCTAACATAAAGAAAGATGACATATACACTTACAAAATGATTAATTAGGAAGATAATATAGTGTGCTACTTCACAAAGGCCAGGACAGACAACAGCTGCTCTACCTTTGGTTCATGTTGTAAGATGAATCCTATGTTGTGCAAACATGTAGCTGTGGTCTTCAGTCCTGACAGGATGAGTCATATTCATGTATATTCAAAACAACATAGGGTGGGCGATTACATTGTGATCAATCTTAAAGACGATGTTCTTTTCAGCCGAAGTGTGGAGGTTGTGGTATTTAATGTTGTCTTTCCAAACTTCACATATCCTGATTGTCTATCAGATGCGTGCTACGTCAACGAACTCATACCGGGATGAAATCAACTGCACGGCCATGCCGATGCAATGATCAACACAGATCTCAACTGGGCAACGTACTGAAAGAAAATCGCTCGGTTAATCATTTGATTGCGTCAACTGTAAAATGGTTTATACCCTAAAAATATGTAGAAAGTTTATAATGTTCCTTATTACTTTATTTGATATGTTCAATGCCAAGAGAGACGCATCTGGTTAATCATTTATTCATTTAATTTCTCTGCCCACTTAATCCTTTTTCTGGCACACCTGGGGCTACAGCCTTTCCCAGCATGCACCGGGCGGATGGCAGGACACTGGGCAGGTCGCCAGTCCATCGCAGGTTGAACGCACATAGGCAGACATCCGCTCACGCTCACATTCATACCTACAGGCAATTTAGAGTCTCCACTCGGCCTGACTTGCACATCTCTGAATGTGGGAGGAAACCACAGAAAACCCACGCAAACGTGCACACTCGGCAGAGCCAGGCAGAGCCAAGGATCAAACCTGGGTCTTCTCGCTGTGAGGCGATAGTGTAAACCCCTAAACCAACCAGACCTGTAGTGAATATCTTTCATGAGCACATCAAGTGCAGTGGAGTACTACTTTTAGACATGAGAGGGAGCTTTAACGGTGACCAATTAAATGTATGGACATGTTGGCTCTGGACTGGACCTGACACAGTGGGTGCAGAAAACGCTCAGAACTGCGACCAACATTTTCTTTGCTCATTATTTTGTCAATTATTTTCTCAGTTTATCGGTTAATTGTTCGGTTTATATAAGTCAGAGTATACTATAATCATCATTACTTTCCTGAGCAGATGGAGGAACCCAATTGCGAGATTAAATGTAAGCCAAGTATGTTCACATTTGTCCTTTCTCTCCTGTCACAACACTGTGTTTATGCTCTGCTTAGGGTTTACGCGCAAACACAACTTGGTTGTGGTTGGTGTGTAAAAAAAAAAAAAAAAAAAAAAAGTCATCGTTTGGCTTAAAAATAGCTTATTTACCACCAAAATGGATGGCAGTGTCCCCAGGTCTCCTTGAAAAAACATTCAGTTTTGTCGCCATGAAAGCGGCTGGAAATATCCCAAGATGTCCTTAAAAATATTGAGTGGTGTGACTCAAACTGCGGTCACCCATTTGGCTGTCTTGTTGGCTAGTATTTGAGTTTTGAACTGTCTGACTATCAGTCCAAAACCCAGATAATTTTGCAGTTCTGTAAGACCGAGAAAAGCAGGAGAAACCTCACGTTCGTGAATTACTCAGTGGATTATCAAAGTTTCTCACAGAGTAAGGTTCATCCAGGGACTACAGAGGTGTGTGTGTTTCCTTAAAATGGCCTTTTATTTTCAGCTTCTCACTTATTCTTGACAGTTTTGTCATGAAAATGCTTTCACTCAGACACCCCGTGTAATTATCAGTTGGTAAAAATAAAATATTCATTGATATTTTACCAGTCACACCAGGATTTCTTACATGTTGCCATGGCATTGTGCCCAAAATTGCCTCTTCACTGCTCAAAAGAAAATGCTGTAAATTTGGATTAGGGGTTGTTCACATCAATGTATTTGATTAAAAACATTTAAATGGGGACAGAGGTGAGGTAACCTGCCACGAGCAACGATGTTCAAGAGAGCTTTAATCATGTTTTCTCAGCACCGTGATGGTTTAACCACTGCTGTTTACTTCCATTAACAAGCCACTCATGTAAAAAAAACAAATCTTCCTCATTTGAGGCAGGAAATCAGCTATATCCAGAATATTCTCATTGTTAACCGACGGCCGTATGTTTCACACTTAATCCAGATTTGAACGGAGGACCGGCTCAGCTGAGCTGCTACTGTAAAATAACATCCTAACCTCACATGACCGCGAGCTGAAGTGAGACTGCAGCACGTCAGACACAGAACCAAACATGCACTGTAAAAACTCACAACTACCAAACGTTGTAAGGCTTTCTATTACATTCCTCTAATTACCAGGTTAATTACCTGGTAAATTCATGGTAACACAGAAGTGTTACTGGGTAACTACCAATGGTAATAAGAAAGTATATTTACTGGGTAAATAGCTAGTAATTAGAGGACTGTAGCTACCTGCTTATTACCAAATGCCCAGTATTTTTGCCATAGTTTCATTGTATTTACTTTCTTATTAACATTGGTAATAAACCTTTTGTGTTACCATGAATTTACCAGGTAAATACCTGGTAATTAGGGGACTGTAAAAGAAAGGGTCACCCAAAACGTATACAAGCAAACATACACAGACACACAAAGAAGGTAGAAATAGAAGAATGAACGGCTCTACAGGTGATATTAAACACCACAAGAGTTCAGTGTGGTGAAGCGTGACGCATACGAGCCTGAGCAGAGAGTTCAGTATTCCTCATCCACAGATTGATAGCCTGTCACTGATGTTTAATCCAGCTTCGGGGTTCAGTGTGCAGATATGTATGGGTTTTTTTTTTTTTCTATTAATTTCAGAGGCTATTAATTTACAGCCTGTGGTAGCAGTCCTTATTTTACTGGCCCTCAAGCTACTTCAGGGAGGATTTTTTTTCTTTTTTTAAAGGCACTTGAAATGTACGACTTTGAGTGTGCATGTCAAAGGAAGTGATAAAAATCGTCCCCCAGCGTACTGTATATATTTTTAATTATGCACAATATCATTTAACATCGAGGCACTTTTTTTTTTTTTCCAGCCAGAACAAATTACAGGAAACAATTTGGGTTTCATATCATATTAAATAAGAAAAGTTACCTTAATTATAATACTTATTACACTTTGTGAAGTCATCTCAGTTTGAGAACTTTTATATTTATGTGAGCAATAAGCGCCACGTTACTTTAATATTGGTGATACGACCGGACACAACAGTTCAATATCTGACTAGGACTGCACGATTAATCAAAATATTATCAAAATCACAACATGAGTACAATTTCCTAATTGCAGAGGCTGTAATTTTTTGTAAAAGTTTAAATGTTTCACCAGACAGTATTATGATGAAGTACTGAAGTGCTGCAGAGACGTCCCGTCCTATAAATCTGATCAATTTGATGCAAAAACAACCATTGTCACTAATCAATAACCATATTAAAATCACAATATCTGTCAAAGATAATCAAAAAAATGTTTTACCTTATTGTGCAGCCCGACACATGCATTTAAATTAAGTAGGAAAGATCAATTGATAAGCTGAAGTACTTCATTAATCACTCACTTTTTTTGATAATTAAGCACTCTGAGTCAAATTATCTGTGTTCTCTCGATTTCTCTACGACAATTCAAGACATTTGAAAATGTCATCGTGGGCATTTTATAGAACAAACAACTAATTGATTAACTGATAAAAATACATGATGGACTGACTGATGATTAAATTAGTTAGCTGCAGCCTTAAAACGAAGCACTAAATAACTTTCCTTCATGCAATGAGGGGAAAAAGCCAAAATTCAATGATTCCAGCTTCTTAAATCTGAATATTTTCTGATTCATTTATTCGTTTGACAGTAAACTGCGTGTTTTGGGGGCATTTCAGACGTCTGATGATGTCATCTTGGGCTTACAGAGACACTAATTTGACTTTTTTTTTTTTTCATTTTCTTATATTTAATCGACCAACAACTAATGACACTTTCATCTGCAATTCAATTAGTTAGTTGCAGCCTTAATCGAAGCGCTAAATAACATCCTGCCATGCGATGAATTCCTCTTACTACTAACATACTACTGACATATGTACAGTAATTTCTCACACTGCCTTGGGTCTTTGGCTAAAACCTCACAGTTCTGAATCACAGATCGCGTCCATGGGATTGGATGACATCATGCCCGCAAACCTTATGAGCCAACCGTATCCAGAGGGAGATCATTATCCCGGATTGGCAGCCCACTGATTGGCTCAGGAGAGAGGAGGCAGCTCGTCCTGACCTTTTTGCTGTGAGTGAATCCTGACAAGATCAATCAAAAGCCAAGACATTCTCTCTCTCTCTCTCTCTCTCTCTCTGGGTCTCAGTGCACAAACCCATTGAGTCATTCCACTCAGGCTTTGCAGCAGAATTGAATTACCCACCCACCCAAAGTGTAGCTGAATCTAAGAAACCACTCCTCCCAGCGACTCCAGCAGGCACCATGTAGATTCCCCCCAGTATCAGTAAAGCACTAAAGGCTCTTAGAGGATCAGGGGCCTGGGCATTCTTTACTGAAGCTAGTTTAGTGTTGGCCAACAGATTGGGGGGGAAAAAAGAAAAAAAAAAAGAGGATCAGCTCAAGACTGAACTCAATCTGTTGATCCTGACCAAAAAAAAAAAAAAAAAAAAGACAGAGAAAGTGACGACACATGTGGACTTAAGATTCATCTACGTGCCAAAAATAAACCGTGTGGAGTCTTTCCACGGATACTCTCCCAATCAGGACAGTTTAGTTTGTAGGGGCTGGGACACAATTTGACACGGAGATAAGCTGTATCGCTTCCTCTCAGATCCGTTTTTTGTTCATCAGCATTAAATATCGGTATTTTATTCAAAACACAGAAATGCTACCTGACAATTTGTTTCACCAGAGTCACTTCTTCATGACTCGTTTGGGTGTAAACTTAACTTACACAGATTTAAAAAAAATAAACAAGTAAGCCATTGTTTCTCATCTTAGATTTTGGATTGTTATATCTTGATAGAAGTTTCTACCTCATTTAAATGCTGCATTACAGTGAAGAGACGTCATAATATATGCCAGTAAGTCATTAAATCCAAATCACTTAAACTATTTATCTAAAGATCTCATTGTGTTAATACTTTGTCAAAAATATCATGATACCAATACAATAACAAGATAAACATCTTGTCTCACAATATAGCCTAAAAATAATGCAAACTTAGCCCTCTAATGAATAATTATATTATTATGAATAATTCCTGTTTTTCTATTTTTTTAGGAGAATTTTTTTCTGCTTCAGTTACACAAACATCACGATGTATCGTACACAAGTGGCCTGCTATGTATCGTTTTTCATGATAGTGTGAACACTGAGGCTGCGGAAGTAAAAACTCCCGTACATATTATAAATTGAGGATGTTGATTATTAGCCATAATGTTGTAACCATTCTATGAGACGGTACAGAAACACGTTTTAGTCGTGGTACCATGGAGAAGGACTACACTACCCACAATCCTCAAATGAAACAGCGACATCTCTGATTGGCTGAGCTGGCTGTTACCATGGAAATGTCAACCATATCTGCCAAAGTTTTGTCGACGAGCCATGTACTGCTACCACGATCAATTTCATTTTCCGATCACACTGCTGTTCTTTATAGACAAGGAGAAGAATCACCACCAGTCGGCGATTGCTGGAAAGGAATAATTTGAAATGTTTTCTGGGATGAGTAGTCCGTTACTCTTCAAATAAGTATGTACATTGTTTTACCTTTATCTGATTTTTGTTTTGGATCAAATGTTTTACAGTCATGATTCATCTCACCGTTGGTCGGGTTGGTTACAGGCTTATCTAACTCTTCAACTCTTATTTTGTTGAAATGTCAATGTCGAGTGAAAGACTGGAAGAATTCACTTCTGGAAACTGGAGCCGTTCAACAAGTGAGCGGTCACGCTGACCTCTACCGGGGCCAAGATGACAGATGACAGACTTGCCCCAAATGTGATAAAGAATTCATCTCAAGTAAAAATGTCACTCCATGTTTAGGTCCTGCCCGAGGTCTCAGTACTTCCACTTGTTAGATTATCATCGGGTCTACATGGTCACAGTCCCTGGTGTGATACAGACATATCGTACGCTGCTGAGGTCAAATATTGATTGACCTCCAGGGTATCAAAGACCTTGAAACTGCTGCCAGATAATACGTGTATAACCAAGCTAAGTAGGCGACCCCCTATGTGCTTATTCATCGGATCTTCGCACACCCTGATGAATATGTAAAAATATTGTGTGAGTGAATTCAAATGAGGTCTTGTTGAACGCCGATTGACTTCCTATCTGCGGGCCAGAATAATGACATGATATTTCCTCAATATCCTGACATCGCTGCCTGTCTTTGACCAGAAAGCTTTGGGGATACTTGATAAAAAAAAAAAAAGAAAGAAAGAAGCTGAAGGCACCGAGTCTAGTTTGACATTTAGAAGTGCTGACTTCCCACATCTAGAGGGAATTCGGCCAGCAAATTTAAAACGTCCCTGAACTTGGACAGGGGGTTCTTTGATTCGCAGAACATCAGATCGCTAAAGATCTGTCAACACCAGACGAGAAGCTCTCTCCGGCTGGAGCATTTCAGCCCTACGCGTGTGATTAAAAGCAAATCACTTCCCCCGAATCCTCGTCACTCGGTCGCTTCCGCCACTAATTCGACACAGCACTCGAAAAAGCCGCCGCAGACGCGTCTCCAGTACGCTCGGCGCCCCACCGGAGAATGAATGGGCTCTCGTTTTTTTTTTTTTTTTGTTGTTTTTTTTTGACAGATCATCTAGTGCGCAGGGCTAGATGAATCTCGCGCATGCAGTACAGTAATAGCCTAACAGATGATGGTTCTTGGCACAGCCCGAGTAGTGGAGGGGTGTAAGACAGTCCCTTATGTCACATGGGAGAAAGAGAGGGAAAGAGAAGGAGGGAGAAGATGGGGTGCTGCAGTGCACACTGGTGGTGCGCTGTCTCTTTAACTATGGCCATGCTTGACAGGAGCTGCTGTATCAAACTACTGTAAAATCGACAAGGCCAGGGATAGCTCAGCGGCTGGCTGCTCGCTTTCATAGTGTCCATCTGCACTCGTGGATACAGCCATTGTGGAGATGGGAAAAGAGAGAGAGAGAGAGAGAGAAGAGACAGTGAGGGGGTAGGAGAGAGAGTGTGTGTGTGTGTGTAGTATATGTGTGTGTGTGTGTGTGTGTGTGTGTGTGTGTGGGTGGTTCAGCATGAGGGGGGTCGACCACAGCAGAGAGAGAGGAAAAGAAAGAAAAGAGATAGACTGAAAAGGAGGTGTGAGTTTAAGAGAGCGAATGAGGGAGGAAAAAGATTTAGCCAAGATAGGAAGGCCCATCTCTGCTGCTGCTGCTGCTGCCTGCCTCCCACTAACTGCCTGTTCATGTGAGCCGGTACTTGGCATGACTGCAAATGGCTTTGCCTGGTACATTAGCTTAACACACTCGTCAATGTGGGCTCAGATACATCTGCAAGATCGCTGAGGGTGGTGGTGGGGTTTTTTTTTTTTTTGTTTTTTGTTTTTTTATTTATTTTACCCCTCTCTCCTCAAATGTGAATCTATATCTCATCGCAAATCAATGTCACACTAATATCAGCCGGCTTACCACATATTTTATCTGTAGATGTTGAGTCACTGTGCGGCAATAAATATCACAGTGTTACATAATCGCTTTGAGTAACCATGGAGCTTCTAATGTATAGGTAGACAGGGGAGATGGATAGAGTATCTGTCTGGAGTTTATTCAGCTGGTTGGCCCAAATTCACACGAAGCTCGCAACTAAGCGATTATTCACTCAATTGATTATGTCGCCTATTGATAGAGCTGCAGCCACTGGCCAGTACATTGATTAGCTGATCAGGAAAGAGTTGTTTTTTTCCAATTTAAATGTCAAACACTTGCTATTTCAAGATTGTTAAATGGAAGGATTTGCAAGTTTTCTTTGTTATCTATGATAGTAGATGAAGGGTTTTGGACTGCTGGTTGGACAAAAACAAGCAATTTTGAAATTAGAAAACATTTTTTACATTTTATAGATTCAACCAATAATCAAGAAGATAATTTGCATATACGTCAATCATGAAAACAAGCATGTGTTGCAGCCCCATTATCTAATTGTGTGTATGGTTGATAAAATATTAGAAAATATTGTAGAAAATTTTACATCACGATTTCCAAAGGTGTCATCTTCAAATTGTGCTCAGATCAACAGTCCAGGAGCCAAAAGATGATCATGTCATGATAAAATAAAAGATGCTGGAACCAGTAACTCATTCTACTTGTCAACATTTTATTTGCCTTTACTGCTTCGGGAAAAAAAACTGATTAAATAATTTTGGTACCAATACACATTATACATGAAACGATCAATGGTGTAAATAATCTGCAGATTAATCAATAATGTTTGTTGCAGCCATGTAATTGTCTGTTTGGTCGATAAAATATCAGAAAATATTGAATAACGCACATCACAATTTTTCAAATCCAAAAGGGTGTCATCTTTAATCTTGCCCAATCAACAGTCCAGGAGCCAAAAGATCAGTTTAATTAATGATGAAATAAAAGTGAGAAAACCAGTAAATTCTCTGGAACCTGGAACTATTTTTGCATATATAATTTTGAACAAATATTTGTTGATCGAGCTCCAGTTGAGCGACTAATAGACTTCCACAGGAATGAGTCATAAAGCCCGGAAATAAGTTTTTGGGTTTTTTTGCACTTCCGGTTTGCTCATGATCAATTTCTAGTTAAGTGAGTACTGTTGTGTTATGTATTGCTGGACAAAACGTGGAAGAATCATATACGTGTGTTGTGTATTTTCAGGTATAATCTAAGATCCTATGGAAGAATCCGATTGGGCAACCAGGTTGATGCTAACTTCCTGGTTATCTTACAAGATATCGCCATCCCTGCAACACTATATAGCTTTGGCACCGACACATATCAGCTTTCTCTGATTCTAGCTTCTGAAATATGAATATTTTCTGGTTTCTTTACTCCTCAGTGACAGTAAACTGAATATCGTTGGTTTGTGGACAAAGCAAGACACCCGAGAACGTCTTCTCAGGCGTTTGGGAAACACTGTCTTTGACAATTTTTCACCGTTTTTTGACATTTAATAGACCAAACAGTGAACAATGAAAATAATCATCAGTTGTGGCCCTTATATCAACATGCTTCTCTGACTTCTAACATATATATTTAAAGAGACACATTTAGGGACTTTTGGACATAATAATAACAAAAAAAAAAAAAAAAGAGCAGGTTTACAGTTGTCATCTCAAGTGAGTGACAATCTTAAATACGACTGCAGCGGTCATGAAGTTAAAAAACCAAACCGGGCCGATTGGTCTCTATCTCCGTATTGATATGCCTTACATTCCAGCTTAGGGCTAAACCCCTCAGCAGTTGTAGCAAATTGGAGAAGACTGAACGGTGCTCAGCTCGGAAAAAAAAAATGTCTAAAACGAAACGCCACAGTGCGATCACAGAGAAAGAGTACTCAGTGCCATCGCTGGCAGGTTTTGAAGGTGCAGCACTGTGCTCACAATTTCCTGGCAATGACTCCCAGAGTGGGCTCGCACACACACACACACACACATACACAAACACACACACACACACACACACACAGACACAGCATCTCACCAACATTATGCAACCAAGTTTCTATAGCTGCACTTGCACAAGAGGGCATTTTGGCCATTATCTGCTTCGCTCGGAGGGAATAAAGAAGCGGTGAAAGGGAGACGAGCGGGCGGCCACAGTTAAATTCGGTCTCACTTTTCATTCGCGGCTCAGATGATGACTCCGGGGTCACGGCGAAGTCCACGAGCCGACAGCTGAGGGTTTTTGGGTTTTTTTTGTCTTTTGTTTTGTTTTTTTTTGAGGTCCACATTAGTCTCCATTTTGGAGCCAGCCCGCCTTGTTTCTACAAAGGGTTACAGGTCTGTGCGTGTGCGCTTGTATCCACACATGAAACATCACTCTCTCTCACCCCGGCAGTCACATGCAGCACACCTCCACTCTCTCCTGAACCCACACACTGACTACGCTGCCGCTCTCTTCCTCTCCCTCTCTCCGTCACACACACAGACACACAGACACACACACACACACACACACACACACACACACAAACACACATCCTCCCCATCCCTACAGCTACCCTTCTTGATTACAGGTACTCACACAAAACCCCCCCAGCACCCCAAAAAAATCCTTCACGGCTCTTCCAAACTTTGCACTGGGCGTCTCATCTCCCTCCGGTCGTCACGTTTGAGGACCTTGCTTTCTCCGGAATTAGCCCCTCTAATAACACACACACGCACGCACACACACACACACACACACACACTGCAAATTGAACGTGTCGACTGGATAGATTTGAGGCAGCTCACTGCAGCACGCCTGCTCACATATAGCATTAGTCACAGTTGCAGTGCGCTGATACCGAGGGGAATCTGCCTTTTACCGTACACCGGAGCGCCTTTCACCCACTCACACTCGAGTACAGAGGAGGGTGGGGGGGGGAGAGAACCAGTAGGAATGAAGTAGCCTCTCATTCTGGTCATCTACATATTTTTCTTAGTGGGGCCAAAGTTGTTTTTTTTCTCCTCACAGCAGGCAGCACATACAGTCCATTCAGGATACTGACAAAATCTATGGGGGACACACAAATAAAATCAAGTACTGCAAGCTCGCTGAAAACTCCTTGAAGAGCACGTTGAAGAATATGGTTGCAATTTCACAGCAGAGTAACTACAGAGCCGTCTCCATAAACTCCTTAGGAGCGCCACTGGATTATTGTGGGAATATTTCAGGAATATTACAGCATTTTTCTCTCCCATCCTCGCTGTACCACTGCTGCTGCTGCTGCTGCTGGAATGTACTTGCAGGAGTACACCATGACACCAGTACACATGCATGCCTTATTACAATACTATAATTGCCGCATGCACAGGTTTTTTCTTTTTTTTTTTTTCTTTTTTTTTTTTCAAACGGACACACGCTGCGCTGGGAGCCATGGTGTGTTTTCTGCGTGTGTGTGTGTTTGTGTGTGTGGGCATCCATCTAGAAGACACTCCAGGGCTTATTTTTCTATGCACCTGTCGGCTATGGTGCTTTTAGAATATGCCTATTGCATATGATAGTGTCAGAGAGACAGAAGCGGGAGAGAGAGAGGAGAGAGGAGAGGAGAGAGGAGAGAGAGAGAGAGGATGGTGAGGAACGGGGGAGGAGGACAGAAAAAGAAAAAAGATGCAGTGTGGAGGACAGAAAAAATATTAAATGTCTGCTGTGTCTTACCTTGAAAGGGAACATAGGACATGTTCCAACGGCATTGAACGTAGGCTGGTGCGTCTCGGCGGTCTCTCGGTGCTCAGAAGTAACGGAGGTGGGGTGAGGGGGGGGGGGGACCAAATTAGAAATAAATCTGAAAAAATAAAAATAAAAATAAAAATAAAATAAAAAAAACACACGCGATATAGTGCTATTCACAGTAGGAGCCGACGGAGAGGCCAATATTCCGCTGTTATAAAAACTGGCATCATAAAATCCACGACCGCTTATAAAGCGCCCGGCTCCCGGTGCGTAAAAAAATACAGGATGCAGAAATGTGTGTGTGTGTGTGTGTGTGTGCGTGTGTGTTCGTGTGCGTGAGTGAGTGAGTGAGTGCGTGTGTGTATGTGTGTGTGTGAAAGTGAGTGACTGAGTGAGTGTGTGTGTGCGTGTTTATTTGCACGCCGCTGCGCTGAGGTGTGAGGGTGAAACGCGAGTGAGCGTGTGTGTGTGTGTGTGTGTGTGTGTGAGAGAGAGAGAGAGAGAGAGAGAGAGAGAGAGAGAGAGAGAGAAAAGGGGGTGGAGGAACGAGCACGCGCGCATGTGTTTCCGCGCGCGTGTGTGGAGGGGGCGCGCACGTTTCACAATATCTCTAATCTATCTCTATCATTACGATTTGTTTTTGCGTTTTACAGTTTTACAGCTCGATTCACGGAATAAAAAGAATAATAATATATATTATTATAATAATGTTGCAGTGAATGTAAATTTCACTGAACAGCTTCAGGCTACTGTACAGTGTGTGTGTGTGTGTGTGTGTGTGTGTGTGTGTGTGTTTTACATTCCTCCTCAGGTTAATAGGGGCCCATTAAGATTGCAGCAGCATAGTCTGAACTCTCCGTGGCAACACTTCCAATGTCTTTTTTGTTTTTTTTCCTTTTTAAAAAAAAAAATTCTCCAGGTGATTAGCTTCCTCTGCTCAGCATCCACAAACTGATGTTCTCGGGGCTCCTCAAAGTCTTACCTGTTGAAAAAAGGCTAACTGCTAGCTTGTTCCCGGACAGTTACCGCAACAAAATATAAAAAATACACAAAACTGACAATAAATCCACACTAAACATTAAAGTTTGTGTTTCTACTTGACGGCAACCACTTCCTCCCACTTCACTCCTCTCCATACTTCCAAAGGGGAAATCATGCGACGCTGGATTTGCGGGATGCACATGACCAAACACAGGAACTGCATCGAGGGGAGAAGCTGTGGAGCCAAAATGGCGCCCCTGAGCTCGAGTGTGCTGCCTTTGCGTGGCGTGGGAGAAATAGCAATTGCGAGTAAATTCATGTTTGCTCATGACTTAACTCTTCATTAAAGACCCAGCGTGATTACACAAGATGACAGGTGTTTAGGTTGTCGATTTGCGGATATAAATTGAAATATATACCGTCTCTTCAACTATTTTAATTCCATTTTTTTTTTTCAAATTTTAGTCTCTGTTGATCTTAACTGTCACAAGTATTGAAGCTGAATCGGCTGAAGCTGTAAACACACATCTAATTGACAGGAAAATAAGAAATATTGGTGCTTACTCTGACTAACTTTGGCAAATTGGCAGTTACTCACAGGAATGAACCGCAAGTTGTCTTTTTTTCTGTTCCTGCTTCAAAAACATAACATTTGTTGTTCAGGTCCAATAAAAAGTAAAATCAAGCAAAAACAGCACTTCTTGGTTTTTGTTTTCCAACCAAAATCATTCGATTTTGTTTGTAAGTTAGACATCATCGTCACTTCTGCACTTCACAGCAAGTGAAGGCAGCACAGTGCAGAGTTTGTGTTTGGTGTAAATGTTGAGATTCGGCCGCCACCTTGTGGTCGAAACAGGTAACTGCAGGCTCAGCTGGCGCCTGGAGGACAATTCAAGACTGAATATTTTTACCCTACAAAAAATAACCAGCTGAAGGATGAAATAATATTTGAGAAGCAGGAGAGAGAAAGCTCAATTTTCCACGTTTTTGAGCAATAGGAAAGCAAGATTATAGAGACATAATTTCTCACAAAAGGCTCACCTACATTCTCAGGTAAAATATTTTATCAGTCTGCCGCACCTACTTAGTTTCAATTAGATTCTTAATGAAACACACCTGAGCAGTTGTCTTTGTCACAGCAGACACTCATCATAGTATTAAAAGCACGAGTGTCGCTCATAACGTGAACGACGGCTCTGATTATTAAACTGTCCAAGCGTGGCAGTGAGCCAGCGTGCACAATTAAAGGATGCTGAGACCAAATCAGCTCAGAGGAACTGAGCCGTCATTCAGTTTATCATTTACACCTGTTTTTCTCTCCTACTGTAACATCATATAAAAATGTCTTGTGACGGCCACAGGATCAACTAAGACATCATCCTCAGACTCAAAAACATTCCAAGTGACCAAGAGCTGTGAAGTCGGTTCCTACCTGTCACATTAAAAATGATAAAAACCAAAGACAAGTAGATTTCAATTGTCATCGCCTCTGCTTCCTTGGAAATAAAACATCCTGTCACAGTTGAGACGTGGCATTAATCTTTCCACTCATTATTCAGAATTTCTGTTCTTCTCAGAAAAAAAAAATTTAAAAAAAATTGCACTTGGCACAAACACAAAATAAACATCTTTCTTTCACTCTGGCAGCAGTAGTACATTTTCTGCCAAAAAAAAAGTAGTTAATCTTTCCTGCAGGATGCATTTGGCTGCGATGCAATTCATCATCCCCATCTGACTAATTTATAGGGATTCCTCACCAAGGTTGTTTGATTGCCACCTACAGTGGTTGTTATAATGACAGAAGCAGTACAACATGTCAGCTTCACCTGCTTTTCACAGGTGATTGACTATATAGAAATATGTGTGACAAACGTACATTAATATCTTGTTAAATTGGTATGTTAAAACAATGTTTTGGAGCCTTTCATAGAGAAGGCAGTTCTCCAGAGGGTGTATAATAATCAGGGATGTCATTTTCAACTAATGAAGTAAAAATCCTTCATTTCAACCCATACTAGTAAATATAAGAGTTCAAGCTAGTTATTTATTTTCTTACAACTTAAAAATGATTGAGCAAATAAATTTAAGAGCGCTCTAGAGGTCGTGTACGTGACGGCAGTGCAGAAACAAAGATGAATGCTTGCTGAAACCCTTTGAGACGTGTTCTGAAATGATTGTACAAATATCAGTCATGATAGATAATACAATATGTATCACTCAGAATTTTAAAAAAAAAGATCAGTGCATTGACATTCTTTCATTGTTAAATGTAAACGCTATCAATCTTACACATGAAAGTGAGTACGGTGAAAAAAGAGGTAGTATAAAAAATATTAAAAAGTACTATATGTACTCTGTGTAGAAGTATAAAAGTCTTTTGTGGCTTCAGAGGAAGCTGCATGCAATCTGATAAATCTGATAATTCTGAAAAATGAGTGATGTCACTCAGTGGCTAAGTGGCATTATGGGTAATGTAGGCAGATGAATGGAATAAAGGACACCTGTGTGATCTCCGGTTCTGCTAATGAACTTTCAGTGAGTCCAGCACTGATAGGAATTGATGTTAAGACCAGTTAACTGCTTGTGTATCTTGCGCCTACATTACCCACAATGCAACGGCCACTGAGTGACATCACTGGAGGCAAAAGGTTTTATTCTACTTTTTAAGAGATGCAGCATTTCATCGTAAGACCTGTAAACACACTTTAAAGAGCAAAATTGGTGGAGCTGCCCTTTAATGTTGTACCTAGTTCCCCCTTATTATCTGATTTTTCTTGTGTTTTTTCTCATTGCTCCATTTTTGCTCTTTTTGTTTCCATAGCAGCCAATAACAAAAAATAAAACAGTTTATCGAATTGTTATCCAATAATCTCACATGGTGATTTGTTAATGGAGATATTGAGGATTTCACCTAAATTTAAGTTCAGTGGGGCGGGTGCAGAGTAAACCCTTCTCTGATTGGCTCCTCCTCAGAGCATACGTGTGATTAATTACATGATCACGGGGGAGTTGCTCTTATTCAGTATGCTGCACTTACACCTTGCTAAAACCAGGAGGAAGTATAAATCTTGATAAATGTGTCTTATACACCCCTCGGTTCGCTCTTCATAGTTTGATAATACTGACCCTGTTATTTGCTTTTAGTAAAGGTAAATATTGGGAGTTAATATTGATGAATCTTTGCGGACACTGACCACAACATAGTGTCTGACTTGACAGACAACTGCAAAAGGCTCATAGGCACGTCTAGAATCGATCAACAACTTTATCAAGTTCTGAATAAAACTTTCTGTTGTATTTTTTGTTTTTTGTTTTTTTGTTGTCGTTTTTTTTTCAGGAGTTCCACAAGGTTCGACCTTTGGCTCTCGATTATTCTCTCAGTTGTGGGACACAATAAACTCGAGCTATACTTACGAGCTGACCCATGTGTCATTAGGTGACATTTAATACGTGTGAGGTGACAAAAAAAAAAAAAAGGAAGTTATTTGCGGTGGCTGATAAAGACCAGGAGATGTGACTGAAAGCTCAGAAGAGGAGTTGAGATCCTCGAGTCTGCAGCTGTTCAGTTTGGCCTCTTGACACATAAACTGAAGCAGCTTAATGAGTCAAGCTTCATTCAGTGAAATCATTTGCAAGTTATTGTGTCTTTTGACCATTCTCTGACCCTTGAGAGGACACTAACCCTGCCTTTATTTTGTCAGTTATTTAGAAATTACCCAAATTTCCTAATTCTCGGGGTTGAGTCAAAGATCATGATCCTGGTTTGTGCTCGGCTCAAAAAGCAGCATTTAACATCGACCACAGTTTGACAGCGCTGCACTCCCAGACTTCAGACATTTTATAGTTTTTAAATACCTAATGTCTCACTTTTAAGACAAAAGGAAAAAAAAAAAAAAAAAAAAAAACATATTTCAAGCCGAAAACCGACAAGTACAGAGAGAATAACTGAGAGACTGACTTGATGATTTCCTGTACGTAATAAACAAAACAACACGTCGTACGAGGTGATTTTTTTGTTTTTATTATTCATGTTACATATTAGGTGTCAACGCAGAGTATACATGTACAAACGTAATTTCTCCAAAAATACATCGAACTGAACTTGGACTTGACTACTAATCAGAAAAAAGAAGTCTACCTCTCCCGCCCCCCCCCCAAAAAAAAGTAAACGATGTTCCTCAATGGTGATGTCTTTATTTCCTCCTATTTTTGTTTTGAGCTAATCGGTTTGAGTTCCACCTAGAGTACAACCTATAACGAGCACTTGACGGGTATAGACATACCATAGAAAACACACAGATACATTCATCACCATCTCCTAGAAAGGTTTTCCGACACACACCCGCCTTCCTAATAAACTACAGTCAAATAGTCACTGAGGAGGATGGAAAATCGCAATGCAACATCATTTCACCGGCCTGAAATGTCTGCACGGGCGCAGGAGATACTTCAACAGAGAGGAGAGGTCGGTGTTTAAATAAAATCTGAGAGTTTTGCATTGTTTTGATTATGACGGTATAAATGCTGTATTTGTCCTCTGCTTTTTTACAAACTAAACCTGCACTACGGTCTTTCTCTAAAGACGAAACTGATAAATGTGTACGCTATGTAAGTTTTATCGCAACAGACTGCTGAAATAAACCTCTGTATAAAATATAAACTCTGAAACTTGCACCACAGTATTCTAGATTTGTGTGACCTAAGATAAGATCCAACTTCAGCACCTCGCTTGAGTCTATAAACATATCTGAGAAAGAAAGCGACGCTATCGGTCAGGCTTGGGCTTCTTTAAAGGAGCAGTTCACCCGAAAAAGAAAATTCCAGTCTCTATATACTCGCCCCTCATTGTCATGGAGCGTCAGGTGAGGTTTCGTAGTCCACGAAACATTTCTGGAGCTTTCCAGCAAAAACACGTTTCAGCTTAAGTTGGGACTTTAAAACATTAAAAACAACAAAAGAAAATAAACATAAAATGGTTACGTGCAGCTCTTCTGGAATAATCCCACGTCTCTGTAAATCCTGAGATCCAAAATTTATTTGAAAAGACATTTTTTTTAACACCCTTTTACTGACCAAAGTTTCACTGTAGCTGCTGAGCTAAAAGCGTTAGCATGCTCGCTGACTGAAGAGTGTGCAGAAGCTCGACGACGCGCTTATGCAGCGTCAGACAATGTAAACGGGAACTCGCAATCTAACGTTACACATCCGGTATTTCCGGAATGATTTATTATATAAGTTTTGTATTTCTACTTTCTACGCAATTCACGACCCAGAGAGACTATGGCTGTGGCTAATCATTCTTCAGAGGATTACCATCCGAAATGCATAAAGCTGTCGAGCTTGTGCACCCACATTGGATGGGGTGTGAGTGCTTTAAGCTTAGCTGCTACAGTGAAGATTTTGGCTATAAGTATGTTGTTTTTTTGTTTTTTTTTCCCCTCTTAAAACAAGTCCCCACTTACTTCAGTTGTTTAACACAATGTCATAATGCTGTTTTGCTCCAGAAATGTTATGTTATGTATAAAATTTCCCCCGACTCTCCATCTGCCAGAGAGGGAGAAAATAATGACCGAATTCTCGCTTCTCGTTGAACCGTTCCTTGAATGCCATGCTGTGCCTCTTTAATCTACAGACTCCAAGACCCTGGAAGATACTATGGGCCTGAGTTAGAAGTTGGGCCAATCAGTGTCTTCTTTACCTGTACTGTAACTTTGAACGCAAGGACCGAACTCCCTAAGACGCTAAAACTGAACGACAGCAGTCGAGCGGCTGGACCTTCAGCTGATCATTGTCACATCTAACACGCGTCAGAACAAAAAAAGAAGAAGAAAAAAAAAACACCTTCTTCCCAAATAATGATCCATTCTGTTGACTTCCAACAGACGTGTCAGCGACATATATATTTCTTTTTTGTAGTTTGTTTGGAATGTACAGTAACATCACAGTCTGTTCTCATTAAAAAAAAAAAGAAAGAAAAAGAGAAAAGGCTCTTCTCAACATTATAACTGGTCCTTGTAGTTTGTATCTGCTGGATAAATAAAAATCCTCTTTATGTAGTAGCCTCGCTCGTCTCTCCGTCGTCTGATTGGTCGACTCGGGTCAGCAGACCAATAGGCAGGTACACAACCCATATAGGCACTATGCAAACCACGTCAAAAAAATAAAATCAAGTTATCTGGTCATAGCAATATATTGTGAATATATAATTCTATCTATAAAACAAAAGCCCTCTGGTGGCTCCTATCTCTAATACATACAGTAGGCTAAATGTAAATCATGACAAAATCTAACATAACAAATAAGTAACCCCGTAATAACATGTATACAATCTCTTATTAACATACCGCGATGAGAACAAAAATATGAAAACCCCCGGAGGATTTGCCTGCCGTGTGTGTGCCCTTAAGCAAGGCATCAAACTACCATCCGCGCTGGTCAGAAGTGCCGTGTAAGAGCCGTCTCTTCCCTCGCCAAAGAAAGGTGAATGCTTTTCTCACCGGCAGCCAGCAGCCGCCACCCAGCTGTCACCGCGCCTCTCGCTGATGACGGACCATTCATCACCGCTCACTTCTGGGCTAATCTTCTCGCCGAACTCCGCGTGAACATTAACCATCAGTTGATGAATGAGCCGTTATAAAAGCGTAAAAGGCTGATGGGAGTGTGTGGGGTTGGCTCCTCGCTGTTTGGCTGGATCAACCCTTGAAATCTCCGTATCGTGTGCCAGAAGAAGTTCCCTCTCTAAATGTTTTGTTTTTCAGACCTTTAAAAGGAACAAATGAGTGTTTATTATCTTTATTTAAATGTAAGAGTCCCACTCAGAACCGAGCACTTGAGTCGGGTCTTTAAGATGTCTGGATTTCTAGACTCTGATTGGGGTGAATTTGGTTTGAAATTTGAACATTTTACTGCTACTTTTTTACTATATATCATGTTTTATAATGAAAATACATTCATTCAAATATTTTCAACATTATTTTTCTTTTAAGAAAATCTAACTCTGTTTTCACCCTGACCTCTTTACAACATTTAGTCTTCAGATATTTGTGCTACGAGCCACATCGTGTTTTATATACTTAATAACTTAATAATTAAATTTGAGGACACAGCCATCTCAGGTTATCTTAGCTTAGCATAGAGAAGATATCAAGACTGTGATTGGAATGAATTTGGTTTGAAAAGTGCCAATATTCAACATCATTCAAGTATCATAATTTTATGCAAAGTATGATTTTTCAAAAAGCATCAACAAAACATTCACTCTTTAGAAGGATTTGGGAAGTTTTTAACTTTAACCTCTTTCAGTCTTCTGACCTGCAAGTCTTTGCTCCACATTGTGTTGTAAATCATTCAATTTTAAAGAATTTGTCCTGTTTTTTAAAACCGCATGTAAACGTAATGCATATCAAGCTGACTGTAAATGGGTCCATACTGTGCGGGGTATGCTTCTGAGATATGAAACGTATCCATTTTCTAATCCAACTCTCGGCAAGAAATCAAATAAGAGCGTTTCCAAAACGTTGAACTATTCTTTAAAATGTTCAGCGCGTCGTCAAGGTCAGTGGATCTCAAACGTTTTAAAGTCACTGACCCATCTTCGTAATATTTATCCCAGAGTCTTACATTTAAAACATAAGAATTTTTTGCTTTTAGATGCTTTTAGTCTCATTACAAAAAGCGTTCGATCCAACGACCAAAACAGTCATGGATTACTGTCATCTATGTGTTTTTGTCATGGATGGATCATGACAAGCAGTGGAACTTCACTTTTTGAATTATGAAAATACAAAATACATGATACCTAAATGTAAAATCTGTAGTAAGGATAACAATAGTTCTAATTTTTGCTCACTTATTTCCCCCCTGAGGTCACAAGCAGTGAAAAAGCAGCAATCTTTCTTTTCTTGATTTCTTCTATTACTGTGTTGCTTATCCACAATAATATATATCCAGATATGAGTACAAATGAAGACCTGTCTCTCTAAATATTCACAAATCATCCGGAGGTTTAGATATCTTCCATCATCGCTGTAAAACATGATAAATGCAAAGGCATATTCCAAAGTTAACAGTACAAATATCAGAGAAACACTAGCAAAGAGGGACATTTAGTAACGAGTAGTGAGCTATAATGAAGCAGAGTAGAGGTGATGCTATGAGAGCAACCTGGATTTGCAACGTGTAGAGATTTTTTTTTTCCTCTCTGTTTCTGTTTGTACTTTAAACGCTGCCACATGTTACATACACAGTATTCCTGTGGCAACTGCAGAACAGTCATTGCGTCTCGTGTGCGCTATCGGCGTGTCAGTACAAACTCACGTTCTCCCACTCCACCAGGTACTGCACCTTCCCGTCCGGCGTGACGCGTCGCGCCAAGATCCTCACCGCCTCCCCTCCCCCCCAGTTCCTGGCAACTGTCCCGTCCCCGCCTCCGACTACCACCCCACCTCCTCCACCTCCACCACCACCTCCACCACCACTGCCGCCTCCGCCTCCGCCTCCGCCACCGCCGCCTCCTCCCCCTCCGCCGCCTCCACCTGCGCCACCCCCGCCGCCCATGCCGGCCTGGTAAGGGGGAATATCACGTAGGACGAGGGGCTCCAGCTGCTTCTGGCCCGGCTGGTGCTGGTGGTTGTGTTGGTGGTTGTGTTGATGGTTGTGTTGGTGGTTCTGTTGGTGGTTCTGTTGGTGGTTGTGATGGTGCTGGTGGAGGTGGTGGTGGTGATGGCTGCCATTGGAGTTGAGCGGGTATGGAAAGCAAGCGGGTGGTACTCTGCAGGTGTCCTCCGAGCTGGGAAAATAAGAGACAGGGATTAATTTCATCATGCTCATAAATTTAGTCTGAAACATATTTTAGTATGTTTGCATTCACATGAAATCGGTAAATCATGTATTTACAGGAAATGTTTAGCTAAAGTTGGTTATCTTTAAGAAAGAGGTTTGGTTCTTAGTACTTCTGGAATGTTATTTCTTTAGAATACATTAAAATGTGTCTCCTTTGTCCGGGACACTGAAGGACAAGGACTGTGCTTAGATCCTGTCGAGTGCTCAGGTTTGGGTCAGATTACTTGGGTGTAGTTACTGAATGCAAATTCCAACTACTGTCATAAGTAATGTAACACATTTGATTACAAAACTGAATCTTATCTGAATAATTTAAAATAAAACACTGGAAATGTTGCACCTTGTGAAAAACGGACGCAATATTTTGCATAGTCAGATAAAACGAGGATATCTGAATTGCCAATGCAGCAGTGATACTGTAACGATTAATGTCTTTTAAGTAGTAAATTCATCACAAAACTCTGAGCTTTTTCAGAGCAGTCAGTAAAATGTCATTTGTACTGTAGCAACACCTAGAAGTGAATGACGTCACATTTCACAGCAGCATCGTCGACAGATGTCTGAAGTTGCAACCCGAAGTTGGTGCTAACTGAATCATGTGTTTCAGAGATCGGGTGGTGCTGTTGGTTCACTGCTTTAATATGTTGCATACGTGCTCATCGAGGATTTGTGTGCCAAGTGTCATCTTCTTAAAAGCAACAGATTTGCACAAATATCAAGTTAGCGTGGCACCCCCGGGGCGCAGAACTGCACAAAATGACACTGTGTGATCGCTGCAGCAAAGCTTTCTTCCACACTACAGGTGTACTGCGTGCTGTACTCTCCAACATGTCGGATGCTGTTTCGCTGAGTGTTTCTTCCGACGTCAGGCTGAGGTTTTCACGGACGACAGCAACTTATCAAGGCTCGCACAAATTGCACTGGACACAGCCAGTTCTTTTGTTGCACCTTTTTGAAGGCGATGTGAAGGAAATATCGACAGAAATGGAAGGACTTCAGCTGCTTGAGGCTTTCAATCTCAACACAATATCATTCTTTTTTTCCACTGCAAGGTCCATCAGAAAGTGGAGCGCTTGTCTAAGAAACCCTGCAAGTTACATGAACTTTAGTGTATCGGTTATCTAAAAAGTTTCTTAGAATCGTCACATTCTGAAGATATTTTGTGTAATCAAGTAATCGGTGACAATATAACTATAATCTAAATGCACTATGGGCTGATTATAGTTTAGATTTTGTAATTCAGATTACATGTGGTCTGTTACTACCTACTCGGCAATCGGGTGCAGGATTGGAGTTGAAAAATCACCCCAACTCCAGCCTACAGCACATTTTGGCATCTTTTGAGTCATTGTTTTACTTCTGCAGCAGGAACTGACTGTTTTGGTTCACGCTCGCTGCTATCACCAATCTTGTTTCCTGCAGTTATCTTTGCAAAGCTATAAAAAACCCCTCTCTTCGGTACCTGCTCAGCAACACACAGCAGACGGACAAAATTAGCGCTAGCTGGTGAACGTAGTGGAGCATTTGGCAGCTAAAGAGCCAAAATATTTCCCCCCCAAGAGTTCGACTAAGACAGAGCTAAACGGAGGAGTGAATATTGAACATTTGTCAGGTGGCCAGAAATGTGACTCCAAATGAATGCTGATTTTGCTCCGTGTCTGCTGGACGTGTAAATGACCAACTGTTTGCTAAAAGGTGCCTCATATCAGCTTCATAAGGAGACAATATGTTAATGCTGTGGTCGCAAGTAGCCAAAAAAAAAAAAAAAAATCAATTAATGCAGGTTTAAATAGATGTAATCAATCCTAATTACATGAACTACTTCAAAGGTGAGTTACACTCCTGATTACCAATTTTAAAATTAATGTATGACTTCTGAAGAACATAATGAGACAACTCAAAAAGGTAGTAAGAGGCCGAAATCCTCTCAAAACATATTCTGATTACATGCAGCAGCAAAATTCTGTTTGTAGCAGCGCAACACGTGATAAAATGTAGCACTGGCTGTAACGGTGCAAAGTGATTTAGTTCTCTTTATGCTTTGTACTCAAATGTGTTTAACGCTTCTATCAAACAGACCATATGTAACAGGGAAGATACTTCAACTCTTGTGGAGAAAAACAAAACATCTGAAGTAAATGAGCTGTTTGACCGCTGAAATGTCTCGGAAATTGAATGGAAAGTTGGTGCCACGAGGAACTGTTGGTATCCCGTTAACTTGTTGTTGTAATAGTATGATTGTGAACTAGCCGGGGAAGCACAGCCGTGAAATCTTGTGGTTGGACAGAGCAGCTTCAACATGTGACTATATACACGGTACTGCAGGAGCGACCAGAGATGGGGATGATGATAGATGAGTAAAACCTGTTGTAGTGATGGAGACTCCTGGAGAGCCCATTGTTTCCGTTGTAGGTGGTGTGGTACAGGGCGTACATCCGCTTTGGAGGAGAGCTGTGGACGAGATGCAAAGAGGGTGAACACAACTGTACAGGCAGTTTAAGAGATTTTACAACTGTAAAGGCGCATTCTGTGTGAAGTTTTTTTTTTTACTACGTGCAAAAATTAAATAAAATGATCAACAAAATGGGAAGAAATAATAGCTTTGACATCTTTGTATTGTGTTAAAGATCTGCTGTAGTGAGAATGCTAACCAGCTAGCCCTGTAGCCGAGGTAATAGTCCCATAGTAAGCAACAACAACAACAACACTACCTCTGAGCGTCAGAGTCAGCTAATACGACTGCTAGCTGCAGCTACAAGCTCCCTAATAGCGGCTACAGTTAGCAGCAGTTAGCCGTTACGGTGCTGATTTGCTGCCCCCTGTTTGTTTGTTTTGAGTATGAATTCAACAGGTGGCCAATCTTACATATTGCAGCTTTAAAGTGATCTAAAAACCTCAGCACTTTTCATGGCTTCATATCTCACGGCTGTGGCAGCATCATCTGGAGGCGGGAAACACGTCTCTCTCAGTGTTCTCCTATGACATTTTATACGTAGTCACATGGTTAATTTTGTCTGTGTTGATCTGTTGTAGCTGGACGGCCAAATTTGGGGACAAAACACTAAAAGCTCATGGCCAGTTTTTAACCGTCAGTTCAGTGTCGGCCCTGTAGTCACGTGTTCCTGAGCCCTTCACTGTCCATCCATAATGTAACAGTACAGAGACCAGAGCGGTTCAACAGCCCTTACCTCAAACTAAGCTCCTCCTCTGACTTCCTGGAGTTGTAAAGGCTGGCCCCTCCCATGTATCCATGGCAACATGGCAGTAGCTCAATGGGGTTGGCAGCAACTGGGGGTGGACACGCCTGGGCACAGGAGACACACACAGATCAGCTTGTCCGGGTGCCAACATGATCACAGGAGTCAATCAGGCTCTGAAGCCTCCGTGCCACAAAAGCAGGAAATGAAATTCATACGTCTCGATGAAGGTTTGTTTACTGAGCAGCCGAGTTTATGTACATTTTGTGAAGCTTTTGCATCCTTAGAAAAACACGCAAGGGCTTTAATTCAACGTTCAAGCCCTTGCTGAGGGCAGACATGTCTATAAATCCACACTACAAGCATTAATGAATGTGAGTCTCATCATCAAGGCTCATCAGACACAGCCGTAGGAAGTCCCGCCTAAATATATCACCTCCATCACATATCTCAGGGAGCCGGCTGGTTAGCGAGGCAGCTTCCCTGACACACCGAGTCAGGACCCATGAAAAGTAAAAACATCAGAGCATCGTCGGGGCGATCAATCACCGGAAACATCATCTGGGGGGGGGACGCCACATAAGGGTTTTTTTGCATTTCTCACCGCTGGACTGTGACATATGGCACCGCACTTGGCCCATTATCATTCCCTTCTCTAGCATTACTATCAGGATGGGAGATTATTATTCAGTGGCCTTACTCGACGTCTGTGCCTTTAAATGGATGTGCTCTGTCAAGGTGCCAGCGCCACCTGGCCAAACTGTAATCGACTGCAAAGTGCACTTGGAAGTGATCCCAGGCTATGCATATCAGCATTCCTTCCCATCTCACTTTCCCCGCTACAACGAACCTGCTCCTCCAAGACGGACGGAGATTAGCATCAATCAGAGGGGCACAATGGGGGCCTGGATGTGCCAGAGTGAAGACGAGTGCTCTGCTGAAGCGTATTGTTCCAGGATTACTGTATGCGCACATACACAGATCTGAGTATTGTGTAGGAGGACACAGTACAATGAGCATTTTCCGTTAAGATTGCCGTGTAAAAATAGTAACTGCCACATGTGATGTTTCCCGTTTCAGCGCGTGATCCCGCTGGGAATTACGTTTGATGATCATGATAAATGCGGTGCAGATCTGCAGATGTTGATGAAATACATGAGCAGGTTTTTTTTTTTTTTTTTTTTTGTGCAGCCAAGTTTTGCATTTGAATTATACATTTTAACCGAGCCAAACACACTTCATCTCTCACACGCTTACCTTTGCTCTAACCACAGACTCTAAAGCAGCGGCAGGCATTAAACATACAAGCGAAGAAGGAGAAGAGAAAAATACTGAGGCGCTGAGCTGCACTGGCTGCTGAAAGACACGAAGACTGAGCTAGACTGCGAAATGAACCTTCATCACAGTGCCTGACTGACAGGTTATTTGGATCGCACAGAGCTGTTTACCTGGGCTGCGTAAAAAAAAAAATAAAAAAATAAAAAAAGGAGAGAAAAGGGGAGAAAAATAATCAGAGAGGTTTTGTGGCCCGGGCCTCCCTCCTCGCCCTGAGGTGGAGACAGAGGCACTGACCTGTGTCTCCATGATGCGACGCTTTGATTTACGCGACTCTGCACCCCCCACTCTCCTCTGGCAGGGAAGTGACAACGGGCTGAAGTGAACAAAAAAAAAAAAAAAAACAACACACACATAAATTAATATACAAGCATTTTTTTTGGTTTTTTTTGCAACGTCTACTTTATTAGTGCGTCTCCATAAACGCCTACAGAGAGGTGTAAAATACAAGACTAAGGGAGCAGAGGGATGATAAAGTGAACGGTTTTGATGTATTATGTAAGCAACATATTTTACATATATATGAGCACAAACATCACCGGCAGAGAGGTTGAAAAATATGAGAAGAGTGATATAAAACCCCTCCTCCTCCTCCTCCTCCTCCTCCTCCTCCTCCTCTGAGCCTTATTCTACCCAAATTTCCCTCATTGACTTTCTTCTGCTTGAAGCTGAAACTCGTCTCCTGCAGCTTCTGACTCCTGACTTGTTTATACAAACGGACCTGGAGCTCTAAAAAAAAAAAAAAAAAAAAAAAAAAAAACCTGCCAAAATGTCCATTAATACCCCAACATTCGATAATGCAGAGTGTGATAAACAACGTACTTCTCGTTCTGCTATAATTAAGAGCCGTACAGGTGGAAGGAATTTTAAATGTATATTCTGTCCTGGCCTGGGGAGACGAGTCGTAAGGATCAAAAGGGATTCGTCCTCGGAGCAACACGGACGCGTTCAGCAAACAGCACTGCAATCTGTCCACTTGATTATAAGACATCTTGTGTACAGTGTTGATGTTTTGGCCTGAGGGTGACTCGAAAGATAAGGCGCCATGTGGCCAATGGTTGCAGCAAAACACTAAGTTTTTTTAATACGCTTTTGAATGCAAACTGACGGTTATCATACCACGTGTGTTTACATAGCCACAGCATTTAATTCTACTGTTTAGTGTTGTTGAAAAAATATGTTTTCATTTTTGTCAGGACACACAGGCGTGATATTTATGTTGTGTCGTGTTATTTCTGGTTATCATAACCTGCAAATCTCACATTGTTACATCCTCAGTCTGCCTCATGTAAAGGGTTTAGCTTTTGGAGAGCATGAATCTTCTTCTGCACGCAGAGATGATCATTTGATCTCAGGCGGTGCAAGCAGAGCTCTCACAGAGCGTACAGAAGTTCAGCCTCCGTGGGCCGCTAAAATTTCTGCAGCTAATTCAAAGAAAATCCTTAATTGTGGAACTGAATTTAGTCTGCGTCATAGATGACAGAGCTGATCCTTGACTGAAGCAATCTGAATCATCATCGGCTCAAGAAATACTAGATGGTTAAAGTTATTATTTCATTAATGTACACTCTGAAAGTACGTGTTTGCACGTCACATGTTATTTTGCACAGAAACAAGTGACTAATGTTAACAACACATGACATTCTGATGACCACTCAGGCACTATTCTTAATTCTTTTTTACATATATTTATACTTTTTCAGCTAACTCTGTCGTCATTTCTGTAGGATGATGCACACTGTATTCATGATGCACGGTGCAAAGTGCCAAACATTTCATCGGCATTTAAAATACAATTTAGTTACTGAATGATGTGATAAATGGTTTCAAATAGCTCTGTGCAATACACACAATACTTTTTTCTAAATTTAAGTTTGCATTTAAACTTATCTACCCGAGAAATGAGTCATTACGAACGTCTAACATCTGGAATAAACGTATCTACGCTGTCTTTCTTTATGTTACTTCCCACTGAGCTCTGAAGATTTCAACACCACATTTCATGTCAGTCTGTCCTTGAGTTGCAGAGTTCTATCTTTTCCGTGTCGAATTAAAATTGCAAGCAAACTCCCACACAGCGTCTACCTCGCAAAGTTACATTTATCATCAACATTTCGGCACTAGATCTTCATCAGGCTTCTTGAACTTTCGGTCTACTCGTCCCTCTCCTACACACTTGGCTCATGAAATAGACGAGCCGGGTTTCTGTTTTGAATCTGAGCTGGATCGACAAAACTGACCAACGTCGAGTGTCACCGTCGACAGCATCAGCTGTTAAAGGGGGCTAAAACATTTTCTCCCTTATAAACTGAGCGATTTATAGAGAAGGATTAAATGTTTTGAGTCAACAGTGTTACTCTGATTGTTGGTGAAAACATTAGAAACTGGAGGGTGAATTACTGAACATATGTATTTGGTTTCAATAGCAGAATTTATACTTCACACTCAAATAACACAAGTTTTTAGTCAAATAAAAATAATACCTGCTGACTGCTGCTCCACTGCTAATTATTTCATCGCAGTTCAGTCTGAATATTCTGCAGCTAAATGGTAAAAAATGATTCAAAAGGAAAGGCGTGTCTGTGAAATCTGCCGTCTACGGGACACGAGCACACACACAGTAGCGTGCGTGAAAGTGTGAGCACACAGGGGGGTTTTAGACTCTTTTAGGAGATTATTAAGACACTGATACTTTCTCTGGCATATGAAAATTGCAGCCCTTTGATTCCTAAAGTTAATTGTTCATGCGTAATGACTATACGCCCGGCGGGAGTCCCGGCGCTCTTACTGAGATAAGAGCCGAAAAAAGAGAGAGACGCTGTCCTTACTCTGACCTTCTCCGGTGCGTGATGTTGGTCGGTGGGTCGGTGATGAGGGGCGACGAATCGGTTGTCAGCGGAGGCGGGGCTCGGACCTGAAGCCCGAAAAGACACTTCTTCTTCTTGATCTCCTTCCCGGAGACGAACCTGGGGAGGGGGAGGCGACATCAGAGACACAGCTTGTACAAGGCTGGTGTCGATTCTTAAAACGTACCATAACATTATGTTTGTTTTATTTTCCATTACTCCTCTGTTGCAAAAATGTACTTATTCTCCTGATGAAAAAGTAGACTGAGGAACACTTCAAAGGTAGTGTCTGTAATTAAAGTGAAACTCTCGCCAAAAAGCAACCAAGGCTTTATTTGTGGATGTATATGAGTCAAACTTTCGTGTAAAAGCGTAACTACAACAAAAGAGGCACTTTTAAGATTTACCATAGTTTCGTTTTCAGGCAAGCTAATGTTCAATTAAGTGCACGAGCACTCGTACGCTAGCATCAAAATCAGTGGTCTCAAACTGATCCAGTAAAGGGCCGCTGTGGCTGCAGGCTTTCATTCCAACCAAGCAAGAACACACCTGATCCAACTGATCCAACAAATCAACTGTGTAAAGTCAACTCAGTTAATTGATTAAGTCAAGTCAGGTGTGTTCTTGCTTGGTTGGAATGAAAACCTGCAGCCACAGCGGCCCTTTACTGGATCAGTTTGAGACCACTGATCAAAATCACTATTTTTAAAACACCAAGAAGGAAACATGAAACTTTGCTTGTAGTATCACCAGTATCTTTGGCACGGAAGGAGGTCCACCATTTCTCTCCTTCCTGTTAGGTCGCACTCGGGGATCAACACTTTTTGTCTGCCATGATGGCGGCGTGCCAAAGATACAGCTGCTAACATGAGTTGTTCAAAAACTTTCTTTTTATTAAACTCTGTGTACACAAACAATGTTCTCGATGCTGGTATTCATGTGTAGAGACCCTGGTGATACTACGAGCAAAGTTTCATGTTGTGTCGAGTCTTCTTCGTGTTTTAAAAATAGCGAATTTGATGCTATTGTAAAAGCACCCCATGACACGTCATTACAGAAGACTTTGCCAGGAGAAATTAGCAGTTTTGTCGCTGCAAGATTTTTGTTTTTTGTAGAAAATTTCAACCCAAATTAAAAAAAACACACAATCGCACCTTCAGACTTGTTATTGTGACTTCATAACGTTAACGACGTCTGTCCTTCTTTGACGAGACAAAATAGGCAAATTTCCTCTCGCTCCATTTCCCATGTTACATTCTGCTCCCTCTTTATTCAGAGTCACACATTTCACCTCGCTCATTTCAGCCAGCGTGTCCGACATTACAAACCGTGGCGCACTAAGAAGACCCCTCTATTCATGGAGTGCTGCTCATCAATCCAGTCATGTGCGGCCGCTGTTTATTCTTCTCATCATATGTGATGACTTACCTGTCCTTGTGGGAGTTCAGAGCGTTGAGGAGATTGTGACAGCGGTCTTGCCTTGGCGTGTCAGAGAGCTGGAGGACAGACAGGAATGAAAAATCAAAGCCGTGTTTACACAGCGGACAGCCATCAGACAGAGAGCCTTTAATGCATACAATCATTTTCTTTTTACAGTCGCTGACAGCGATAGCGTTCATATGGAAAACCGCTCGTTGCAGCTACATGGCTGAAAACCTCTGCTGTCATGTGATGACAGAACAAACAATGCATTTCAAAATGTCTTTAAGCTGAAAAACAGCTTAAAGGAGAACCAAAGACCTCCGCTACATGTTCAGGAAACGCTTTTTTAAAAATCCCCCTTCTCAGTCATCTCTAATTTTATCTTCTTTTTGTTCTCTGTGGAGAAACTCTGTGGTGGTAACACACATGTTTGTGCCTAAACATTAGCTTGTGGATTGCTAAACTGCATAAGAAGTCTTTCACTTAACATATTGGATAAACAGCTTAAATAGATGGCTAAAAGTAATGGATAAAACTAGTTGAAATCGTTTACCAAAGTAAACTACTGGACAAACACTGCAACGTACAAATAGTGAGGTAAAAGTAGTGACTAAATGGCTAAAATGAGCTTAAAGTAAGGGATAAACAACTGAATTGTTAGCTAAACATAGGCCATTTGGATAAATAGCAGAACAAGCTAGCTAAAAGAAGGCTAATGGATAAATAGTTTAATTGTTAGCCGTATTTGGGTAAACAGTTAGCTACAGTAGCTACGGTCAGAGTAGTTATCTTTCACTTCAACTATTGAAACAACTGAATGGTTTGCTAAACAATTTAGCTCAAATGGTTAGCTAACAGATTAATTTCAAGCTAATTGTATTCTGTACGTTTGCTAAAAGTAATAAATAGCCGTAAATAGTTGGAGTGTTAGGCTAGTCATATTCACTTGGTTAGCTTAAAGTAATGGATAGGTCAAATCAGTTGAATTGTTAGCTAATCAAAGCTAGTTAGCTAAAAGCAAGAGACCAACAGTTGAACTGTTAACTAGTTGTATTCTGTTAGCTAGTAGCCTAATGGACAAACAGTTGAATAATTAGATAAATGTTTTGGATATAGCTAAAAGTTGGCTATCTGAAGAAGAATAGTTATCTAGCTAAAAGTAATGAATACATGGAATTGTTCAGCTAAAAGACAAAGTAGTAGTAGCCTAGCACTAATACAAACCAAACCAATGTGTGAAGAAATATTCTAGCAACTTATAATATCTTAAGTAGGCTAATAGTGCTAAATAACGTCCACGGCTGGTGAGCGGTTACTTGATTAGCTCAGGGGGGAACGTCAGCCAGGAAAGGTTAGGTTAGAAACAACTGTATCCTAGATCATAACAACATGCAATGTCAAATTCAGCTCTTTAACTTAGCAGATTCCCTTTAAACCCACGCAGAGGTCATTCTTTTTTAAACATTAGACTTTACTTTAATGGTGGTTAATAGGCTTTAAGTCTCAAATGCAAAAAAAAAAAAGTGGGGGGGGGGCTGGCAGCATTTCACATCATTTCATCATGGTGCTTAAACGAGGAAATATCAATACCGCGCCGAGGAGCAGCGACTCCCAATTCTCATTGGTGAAGGACAGGATTTCATGGTCAAAATCAAAGTATTTCCTCTTGCAGCACAGGGAGAGATGGTAGAGCACTAAATGAGCCAAATCCACCCTACATTTTTTAAAATACAAAAAAGAAAAATTGGAAGAATTAGATCAGTTACAATTGATAACCACGTGTTTATTACACATAACTACATCACCACGTTGTGTGTGTGGATGTTTACTCTCAAACCTAAAATACTTATTCTAGACAAACAGGAAATTATTTTTAACTTCTGATGTTTGTTTTTGTTTTGTTTTTTACTGTAAAAAAAAACTGCTGCGATTGTTGCGCTGCGAACATGTCAGTACATCACCAGGTCATGGGTAGTCTCTGGATGGTCTCTGGTCCCTTCGTACACACCGAGCACTGGAACTGATAAAACCTGAAAAAAAAACAAGACATAAGAATTCAGACAGCCGTCACATGACATTTATGCAAAATATAATTAGAATTCTTTAGAGAAAATGTCTTTCCTTCACGGAGTACGTTTCCTTTTATCCACACAATCCGCACATTACCGTCGTCTTTATTGACTATTTTGGACCGAAATATATATTTCCACCTCGCAGATTCTTATCATTTAGTCCAAGTTAATCACATACTTTGTCATTTTTCCCCCCGATTTCCTCGCAGTCTCTCTTCTCTGGATGTTTTTATCATATATATCAGTCTGAACTGAAGATAAGCAGACACGTGTCGTCTCTTTCACTACATATTCTGGTTCCTGGGTGACCCTGAAACTCAGCTCACGCCACAACAACATTATGTGCATTCGTCCTTCTGTATTCATGCGTTTCGCTGAAGGTCACCGGGAAAGATGAAGAGCAGACGCGGTATGACGGCAGCACGCGTTTACTATTCCAACTGTGAACTCAGTCTTCACTCTTCCTCCATCACCTGCTCAGCAGATGTTGTACCAATCCGGCCTCACTCTCCCCGACTGTCAATCTAAATCTAATCCCTCCATTTTTTTTTTTTTTTTTTCCCCCTCCGCCC
The DNA here is from genome assembly GCA_030272975.1 of Sparidentex hasta. Taxonomy (NCBI): domain Eukaryota; kingdom Metazoa; phylum Chordata; class Actinopteri; order Spariformes; family Sparidae; genus Sparidentex; species Sparidentex hasta. Next base: position 8,496 of record JARJLU010001155.1, on the reverse strand, counting down.
TCAAGACAGGTTCGGCAATAACACGGTGTCAGGGCGGGTGTACGACTCAAGACGGCTAACACAGATGGTTAATGACAATAATAACTTAATGGATGGATACATTTTATTACACGCATGGGACGCAGCCAATCAAACCGCGCCACGATCAGCAGTTTTGCGTATCCTCCAAACATCATGTCTGAACTACCAGCAGAGAGCCGGTGATGTGTCTGCTCGGCTGTCTGTCGCCGTCCCTGTTGCTCCTGAGTGTGTGAGGGAGCTCTTGTCCTTGTATCACAAGTCAGTGAGTACTTTAACATGCGCACTAATGATTTAGTCTTAAGCTAATTAAGGTAATTCTTTGACAAGTGAGGTTGTCATGTCGACGTCTTCATTTGATTATCTCGATCAGGCTGAAATCTACAGCTGACTTGATGAATCTGTTTGTTGATGATGAAAAAATGTGTCAGAAACAAATGTCATTATTAATTCATTGGTTGCAGCTTCTTACCGTAAACATATAATATATGTTTTCTTTGTTTTATAAGATTTTTAAATGAATATTTGGGGGTTTTTCCTAATGTTGTTTGGATAAAAACCAGCAACCTGACGACGTTATCGTTGACAGAAAGATTCTCATTTATGAATAAATTAATCACTTGATATAATAAATTGTCAAATATGAAAACCATTGTTAGTTGCAGCACAGGTATGTTTGTAGCATTGGTAGGTTTCTGCCCAATCTAACCTGAATACTGGAGCTGACACATTCAACAACATGTGGTGAGCATTGAATCAATGAAAACAAACGTATCAGTATAAGTCTGTATTTATTTTTACTCTCAAACATCAACCTGGTATCAGGACAAAACGTTTAAAAGACCCGACCCTAACATCACCCTCTCGACATGAGACGTCTGCTGACATTTGCAAAACAAAGGCACCAAAATAACTTGATTAGGTTTTACTTATCGGGCTCTTTATGCAACGTTCATCCTCTACTTCTGCCATTACCGCCCCCTGCTGGTAGCTGCATCTGGTACCTTCACACCTGGGTGAGGCAAACCGTCACACTCATGCACTGTGTACCACCTTTGGAAATATTAGGCTCTCGTAGTACTTCCATTACGACTGACAATGAAGTGCAGTAGTGTAGTAGGTATACTCGAGTCAACTGGCAGTTTAGCTGCTAACATTAGCAGGTGCTGCGGGTGTTTCAGCAAAGTAGCGTCAATCGTGCTGTCGACCTCTGTTTCAACAGGCGCAGCTTGAAATATTCTCCTCCTGCTCTGCACTTCTCTTCTCGATAGTTCCTATTCGGAGCCACAATTGTTGCGCTTACTGTCAGTCACAATTAGATTTTATCTCGTGTCTAATCATGGATGATGTATGCGCATGTGATGTGCATGAACGTGACTATACGGCAGGCTGAAGCTAAAATATTCTAAGGAAGAGAAAACGTATTTTAAGTTACATTTCATTTTAAAGTTCCTGTTGGTGACGGGATGATGGTTAGATAGAAAGATTCCCAACTTGTCAACTTTGGAAGCAACAAAGCGGTCAGTATTACTATCCTACTAACAGGAGCTGGAGGTATTTTATTTTGAAATTCTGCAGTACTTTGAACAGTGGCTCTGGCTGATTGTCAGGTCTTCAACAGATTCTGACATGAGGCCGGGCTGCAAATGCTGATACCTGCTTCAAAAAAAATAAATCCTGTCTGACCCTAACGTTTGTGTTAAAACTCCTACATAAACTGAGTTCTGGTGTCAACTGTTGATGCGTCAGCTGCACCAAACTCCAGCCAAAAAACCCCTCATTTATTGTAACGACATTCTGAATATGAAATATCCAGAGTTTCTTTTTAGCGGTAACACACACCTGTCTCCATACAGTAATGGCTTGGTTAGACACTGTGTGCAGGCCTCGTGGAACCACTGGCCACAGCCTCCACACTGCAGCATCTTCAGGTTCCACCTGCGGGACGACACGAAAAAACATCGAGAGCCTTAAAACACACGAATGAACGAATGAATGTGCACAACATCTGTCACCAGACAACTTTTTGTTTATGCATAATTGAGAGAAGACTGAAGGATGGTGAGATGAAATGCGTCTTCAGGTGTGAACTCCCACCGGGTCCGACTGCTCTTAAAGACGTGGAAGTTCTGTGAGTTTGTGTGTGTGTGTTTTTTAACATCTTTACGAGCCGGGTGGGCGGAGGAGTTTCCACATGAGCAAAGGAAGAGCGACACAAACCAAAGCAGTGAAATATGACACGCACACTAAAATGCATTCAAACGATTGGTTTGGTGTATATTTGTTTCTTTGATTGACAACTCACCTGACAGTATCTGAATTGGTGCAGTAAACCTCACGCATACATCAGAGACAGACGGAAACAAACTCAAACTGCTAATACTGTTTGACACATGTCTGATATGCTGCATGCAATTTGCAAAATAAATAAATAAATAAATAAATAAGTCACAAATTGACTTTGACTTAGACGAGATCGAGCTTTTTAGAGAAACTGCCTCATGTTTAGGTCTGGGCAATGTATCGACTATATAATTCAAATATCGTTCATTTGTGCTAGGCTATATTGGTTTTGACAGCTGTATTATAGCAAAGTCATGACACTTTCTCAACTTACCAGACTGTTCTACTTGCTCTTTACTCTTCTTAGTCTTTATATCCACAAAAATCTCACTGTGTTAATATAAGAGCACGACCGATATGGACTTCTTGGGGCCGGTGGCTGTCACAGTATAAGTTCTGCTATCAGTATATCAGCTGGTGTCCACACATTTTCAGCAGAAATCCCTCAAATGTGATCATCAAACAGTCGATATGTAATGAAGGCAGGTATTTTACAGATTCTTCTGCAATGAGTTTCTACAAAAAAACGGGGTTATTTATTAGCCGATATTGATTTAAACATATCTGTGACGGATCAATATCAGTCAATAATGTCTAGCGCTGGTTAATATTTTGTAAACGTACCAACAGTCTACAGTACTGTCACAATTACAATATTGAGGTATTCTGGGTCGCGTGCATGAAGTGCTTTTGAGGGGAATTTAAACTATTGGGTGAGGATGGGACTATAAAAGATTTAATTGTGGGTCACATTAAAACAACACAATCATAATAAATGAATAATTTCATAATGTGGATAATGGTGAATCAAGATAAAAAGCTGTCGAGCTCGCTGACGTGCAGTCCTGTGTTGATTTCTTGATTTATTTTAAGTTACCTGAGCCTGTCACCGTGACTGCACATTATATTCCCCAACAAGCTACAAGTGAAGATAAATCAGATCCGATGTGTGTAAATTCTACTGATTCCAAACTACAGCGACTAGGTTACCGCCATTCATTTAGCCTGTAGTTGTGCTGGAGGTTCTGATGATTTATGAGAACTGGTCTAAGATTCTTCGATTGTTTGACGTGTGTCATATCTGTGATGGAATAAAAATATTTGTTTCCTCAAAAAATTTAAAGTTATTCTAGTCCAAGATTTAAGCCTACTGAGCAAGATAATCATGACACTGCACGCCCAAGAAGGCCAAACGATCGCAATATTATTTTAAGTCCCCACAAGGCTACAGAGCACACATGAACTGTACATTCAAACTCAAACTGGCCTCTGCAGCGTCACTCACTCTCCAGGTCCGGCACAGTAGCAGTAACACTGTTGCTGATTGGTCAGGTGCTGCGGGTCCCAGTCTAAAGACGACAGCTGGTACGGGAGCCGGAGTTTCATGAACTGCATGAGCCGGGCGAAGCGTCCCCGTTTGAGGGCCCCGCCTCTCTGGAAAAAAAAACCAAAAAAAAACCAACACATTTTTAGGACAGAGCTGATTGGTCGGTGACCCCTCAAATCACTGTCATGTCAGAGTGGCAAAGGGGAGACTGATCACATTCCATTCATCGCATTTTATTGTAGGTCAGCCGTGAGAGATAGTGTCCGTAGCAGCGCGTGCCTGGACAATGAGATACGGACATTGACCGATTGACAATTAACTGGATGCCTTCTCATCTGGCGTCTACAGAACTGGAGCACGTGTGATTGATTGACTTTAGATGTACTTTCTCTCAACTCCAGCGTAATTTTTCAGCTTCATATCTATCGATTCTTCATGATTTTCTCGGACACAATGTAGAACATCTACTATAGTATACTGAACTCGATACCGGGGGGGGGATTTTGCCTCGTATAAACCCATTTTCTGCTGTACACAACAGCAAAGTCTGATATATTTGACTGGATTCCTCCCATATTACACGCCGAATGTCCCCACCCTCCCCCCCAACCGGAGTGTGAGACGGAGAGATTAGCAGCCTGACCTTGGTTGAGACTGCAAAGACACATTGCCGACATATCCACGAATCGCTGTCAGCTTCCGGTTCGATGGTTGGCGTGTGGCACTCTGGATGATAACCTGTAATGGGAGGAGGAGGCAGAGCGTTTAATTTGTGTTTACAAGACAGACAGCCGGAGTGACAATAATGGCAGGGCGGCTCCAGGTTTAGTGCTCTGCTAGTTGGTTCCAGCAGCATGCAAAACATTTTTACTAAACTGTTTGCATCCCGGGAGCGGCGAGTATATCTGTGCTTTCTCCTCAAATAAAAAAAATAAATAAAATAAACTGTCAGCAAACCGCGCTCGTCTGACTGAGCCAGTGGAAGACGACGTGGCGGTGAGGATCTGCTTGAGCATCCCGGTGCCGAGTGTTTGTAAAACTTCTTGTCGCTTTCAGCTCAGTATACATTATTTCATCATTTAAACTTTAACGATGCGTGTGCAGAGTTCGACGGCAGAAGGCTGTTTTTACACCCGTCTCTGTCGCTAACGTTAATCTGAGTGCAAATGAGAGCATTATTAACACGTTCTTTTGAAGCCGGCGCACAAACGCCGAGAGCCGAGCTGCACAATATATCAGTCTAAGCATTGATACTGCATTAGTCACGTCGCAGTGTCAAGGATGGCAAATTAACTCAGACCCGTCATGCCACAACTTTTTTTTCTGCCGCTCAATACAAACGCAAAACTCTCAAGGTCCTCATCTTCCATGATCACAAGAGACGTCTCTCTAATATAACATAATTTGGTCTGATTTAAAAGTGCTATTTGTGGGAAGACTTTAATTTTTTGAGTCTCCTTCCCAATTTGTCAAATACTGACGCATTGGGATTGTAGATTGGGACGGCTTCCGTCCCAGTGTGTCGGCATTTGATGAGTTTGCAATGAGACTCGAAAATCAACTTAAAGGTCCCGTTTTGTTCTTATTTGAAATGTGTACTACAACATTTTGACATGCCTTAGTGTCAAAAACAGGTTATCTGTCCATACTGTCCATTCCTGCAGCACCTATATTCACATTCTGTCTGAACGCTCCTTCTGAACATCTGTCTCTACAAGCCACACCTCTCTGCTCTGATTGGCCAGCTCTCACAGGCCTGAGCAGGCACCACCCAACCTGTTACAGGATCAGCTCGGCCAGGTGTTTTGCAGCAGCTGCCATGCTTGTGACATCACCGTCTCACAGACATGCTGAGGGCTTGTTTCAAAGCACGGCCGTCCATTGGCTGTTTGATGAAATGCATTGCAATCCTCCCAATCATTCTGGAATTCATAATTCTTTACAAACAGAGATATTCAACTTATCTGGAGGATATTCTTGGATTTTAAATTAATCCATTCGATATTCACCAGGAGCTACTCGACCATTATTCGAAGATATTACAGATGGAACAATTTAAACAATAGATGCATGAACTATTTTGATTTCATCATTAAAATAACTATTCAAATATTAAAAAATCATGACCCCCATCTCTAAAATATGTATCAGAGAAAGTGGACGATGAAACACATGTTGTGTCCAGAAGTTTTGAAATAGATAACATTTGGATATTCTCAGACTCTAGATTTGTCAATGAGGGCGACGCTGATTTGAAGATTTCTTTCCGACATAACTGACTAATATTTTTGTGTACAACTCATTTGATTACAGTGTCTTTGCGTCTCAAAATATGTCTGGCTGTGATGTTTGAATTAGCCCAAATAAAGACGTCTTGTGGCATTTAGTTCTGTGATGAAAGCGCCCCGTCTATGACCGTCTCATTCTTATTCCGGTCAGGATGCCCGTACAACAACTTGTATCTATCATTTATGATATACGGTTTTTCTCTGTTGTTTTCTTTTTTTTTTTTTTTTTCCTCTTAAGAGCAAACACTGTTATTTACCATACTGTGTCAAATCTTCAAGGTCAGTGCGAAAAAACTGGCGGAGAAAACCAGCGCTATGACAGCGTATGATCAGGCGTGCTTCCTTACCGTGGCGACATTTAAGACAATTTATGAGGGGTTCTTTAAGAGGCGGAGCGTCACAAATACAGCAAACTTCTTCCACTCCAGCGGCGACTGAGGCAAACAGAGGAAGACAGAGAGAGGCAGGGGAGGGGAGGAAGTAAATGTGAAAGACGAAGACAGAGAGGGAGCAGTCAACAGCATTAATTTATGTATATTGATTCACATCCTTGCCACCTCATTGATTTCAGTGTCTCCTGCACCCTTTTAGATTTCACTTCATTTGACGGGAGGATATTCAGGCTGGTCCTAACAAGCGTCCAACTCCCTCCCCCCACCACCCACCACCAGTGGTTTGATGTTTTGGTGGAGTGGGGGGGGGGGCGACATTTCCCCAAGGAGTCATCAGCTTAATAAATTTGTAAATAGACTCTAATATACATTAACACCTCAATATACTCGGAGCACTTAGCGTCATAACCTTGGACGTGACTGTAATTTCGTCTCTGCCTTTTCTCCTGCAAAAAAAAAATAAACTGAGAAAGTTTTGGAGCTCGCGAGGGGGGAGAGAATCAGGAAAAGTGCTCCTCTAAACTCCTCAGGCAAAGTTTCCAAGTGGAAACAAACACCTTGTAGTCGGGAGTCGCGCTCAAACTAAGAAGATTTGTAATTTTTTTTTTTTAAAAGCTGCTCCCAACAGGAAGCTATTTACTCTCCTATCTGTGGAAGAGGAAAAAAAAGAGTTTTCCTTACACGAGTGGATGTCCTTTCTCAGCACCCAGAACTCGGAGTTGTCCTCGAATCTCACCAGACAACATTGCTTGACTCCATCTACCTGAGAGGGAGATAGCAGGTGAGCGGAATGATTGACAAAACTAAATGGAAGTCTTTTCAAAAAAATCCCAGTGAACACACTCACTGCACACACACACACAAACACACACACACTGCACACTCTCTAAAGTATCTCTCCGTCACACACACACACACACACTCCCACATTGCACTTACTCTTTTCACATTGCCGAGGTACAGTAGTCCATCACTCCATCGAGCCAACACATCATCTCCTTCACTTACTCCCCCCATCCTGAGGAGAGAGACAGAGAGGAGAGGGAGCCGGGCTCATGTGAAATGGAAATCCGATTTATTCGCTGAATACTTTGCTGCCATTGCTGACGGAGGGGGTTTATGGCCCCGGCGTTTTTTCTTTTTTTTTTTTCTCTCTCTCTCTCTCTCTCTCTTTCGGCTGGCTCTCAGACAGGCGGTGCAAAGGGGTTAAAATCCAAACACCCCCCCAACACCACCACCCCTCCACCCCAACATCACCACCAACACCAACACCACCACCCTCCTCCTCCTCCTCCTCCTTTCAGAACCAGAGCATAGCGACAGCCTGTATCCACCACGGTGAAAGATGAGAGTGAGTACACAACCGGAGAGCAAGACAAATGATCACTGCACACATGCAACACACACACACACACACACTCACGAAACACTGCATGATGACTGCTGCAATACAGTTTGACTGAATGAGCAAAGATCACTGTGCAGCTACTTGAAGCATCTGCCAGCCACTTTGCTGTTTCCCCCCCCATCTTCTTCTTCTCCTTCTAGTTCTTCTTCTTCTGTCTTTCCTCTCCCCCCCCTCCCTCCTCCCTCCGTCCAACATCTTTTTTAAAAACTTGAATAGACTGCGTGAAAAAAAAAAGAAATCAAAAAAAAAAAAAAGAAAAAAAGAACGACCGTGCGGGGCTATTATCTCTGCACGCTGAGCATTTGTTCCAGTGCATGCACTCAAGTCAAGGAAGACAGAGAGACGCAGGATGCATAACAGTGTGCGTAAGCCCCCCCTGTTTGTGAACCAGAAGAGAGGAAATCGGGGCAAATGTGGCAGAGTGAGGCTGGCCGGTGAAGGGTACCTGTCAAGTCGAACTCCTATCCGTCGGGGTCACAGTGATTCCTGGGCAGGCTGGACATGAAATGCCCTCATCTGCTGCCGCCGCCGCTGCTGCTGCTGTGGATCTCCGCTGCCCAATTACTGCGCGCTCGGATGCGCAGCCTGCGTGTTCGCAAAAAGTGGATGATGTGCATGTATGTCCCTGTCTGTGCCAAGCGCCTCTGTGTGTGTGTGTGTGTGTGTGTGTCAGTCAAGCCGTCAGCGAGGAGAAGGAGGAGGAGGAGGAGTGGGGGGGAG
>JARJLU010001154.1:0-51379 GCA_030272975.1 Sparidentex hasta | reverse complement strand
ATATATATATATATATATATATATATATGGTATGATATGTAATTTGTTGTGTTGTTTTCATACATTATCCCAAATCTAATCAACGATGTTTAAATCCAAAGAAATCCACAAGGTTACTCAAGCTAACAGTACTTTTTATTAGGCCAATACATCCGGGATAGGTAAGTTGGTAAACAAGACTAAATTCAAGAATTTTAAGGTCCACCACATTTAGCAACATTACCTTGTCTTGTGAGCATTTGTGCCCAAGTTACATCCGATATATTTTCATTGCCAGTTGTGGATGTTAATAGTGTATACATCAAGTGAAGATTCAACAGCAGAAATATTTGAATTTATTTGCATTACTCATGCAGTGTTTATATCTGTCCCCAACAGCCAGTTTACCTTATTATACACAAGACATAAGCTGATGTTAGTGAGCCAAGGCACATACCAAAGAGAACTCTCCGTGAATTCAGTTAACTACTGTCTTTTTTTCTTTTCCATTCTCCTGTCTGTAATATTGTTCATGAAATAAAATACATTTCCCTTCCATTTTCAGATGTACTGTGATGTTAATATTGACTGCCAGCTGGCACTGGAGTGAAGATAATACCATTTTTAATCCCAGAAGTTTAAAAACAATCTCTGAGCTTTCCTCCCGTCAGTAAAAGGTTCTGGATCAGAGCATAATCTGAAGTGACTCCAGGTGTCAAGTCTCCAGAGGGTCTGCCTGTAATCCAGAATCTAATGGAAGAAGTTACATTTTGTACATTAAACATAGAGGAACTCACTTGTAGAGCTCTGCGAGGAAGCAGTCCAGGGACTGAAGTTCCTCAAATATTGCTGAAAAACAACACCTGGCATTAGTTAATCACATCACATGTGTAATGGCTAAAGTCTTAAATAAACAGACAGTCTCAAAATATGCTGCCACATTTTATTTTTAACAGATTGGAATCTTTGCAGCTCTGAGCTTCAATTATTTCATGGTCACACTGTTTCGATTATTTGCACCTTGTGAAATTCACATTGGAAATAAAGTGATAACTTATGACCACTCACATGATCTGTTTTATGTAGTAGTGCATTAGTTTACCCCTAATAAAATCTATTAAGTTCTAAAAAGTAGCAGTTACTGCTGAATAACACTGTGGTTAAAACAGAGCAGGTATAAAGCCATATGTATGTATGAGTATATGTTTCTAGCCTCACAGCTCTTGTCGGTCCACACATGTAACTCCTGGGCCAGCTCAGGTATCACCAGGAAGGTCCTCCAGCCCTGACGCTTTTTGGATTTAAGAATGTCACCGAAAATGTGGTCTCCGATGTAGATAATGTCCTTTCCTTTTGCACCCAGCAAGTCACACACCATGTCTGAAGAACCTGGGAGTGCACATATGGCATTTTGGGCACTTATAATGACACTGTCAAAACCTCTTGAAGCAATAATCCATGAGGATATAATTATTTTCAAATAAATTTCAGGAGTAATCCTCTGTTGAAGCAATAATCCATGAGGTTATAATTATTTTCAAATAACTTTCAGAAGTAATCCTCTGTTGAAAGGTGTATGATGATTAGTGAGAAGTTTCCAGGAACAAAGATGTGTTTTGATTATAGACCTGGAAAGTTAGCATGAGCATCACCACCTGTGGCATTCTCTGTCTCTCTATATATAGCCTAAATACACATGGTATAACATTACAGGCTGGTGGTACTAATGCTGTCCAAACTTCAGTCAGTGTATCAGGTGTTTTATTCCTGTGCAGCAAAAAGTTGTCATTCATGGAATATCTATTTTTAGTGTCACAGTCATAAATCTATAACTGTCACTTAAAAGACCATATTTGCATCATTAAAAAATACACAGATCCATTGACGACCCCCCCCAAGTGATCAGAGAATTTGCTATCTTAGCTTTTAAAGTAATTCATTCAATAATGGACTTTTGGGGCTGATACCCGTATCCAGGACTAAATCAATTTTGACAGAAAAAACGGGTGACAATCTTTTGTATGAAAATATACATACAAACAAATATCTAGCCTTCGTTACACACATATCTTTGACAAAACATTTTTTTTACATTTTAACTTTATTGGCCAAAAATGACATCAATGTACTGAAACAATGAACTTCACTGAGAATTTAATAGTTTGTTCGCTTGTTTTTATCCTGCATTATGATATGTAAAAACATAAGTTTTCCTATCTGTGCATATTGGACAACATATATGCCAATATTGATATATCTGTTATCGCTCAATAATCGGCCTGTAATATTGGCAGAGACCTTATTTACCTCCAGAGTAAACAATCCCATGCTGGAGAGGTCCGGTGTATGTGCCGATCTTCAGCCGACCTGTGGTCTGAAACAAATCAAGACTGACTCACACACTCATATCAGTTTTATTTACCTGTATTCAGCAAAAATATGGTTGCCACAAAATAACCCTTCAGTATGTCCTCTTTCACGCTGTGCATATGTTCTCCCAGGCGATTTGTTCTGGCTGTCAAATGTTTGCAGCATTTGTTGAAATGCCAGCTTTTCAACGGTATTAAAGGGCTGCATCTCTTTGGCGATGTAGCGAACTACACTGTCTGTGAGTGCGCATAATTTTGCACTGTCCTGTTTCTATGTAGTTTGTCAGCTAAACGCCCCAGTGATTGTGGACTGTCGGGAAGACGGAGCTGGCCCCTCTGTAGCTTTATTTGTAGGAAACAAACAAGCATGCAAATGTTAATAATGGAGGCCGGCAAAATTACTGAGCTCAATTTTATTTATCGTATGATTAATTGATTTATTGATTATCGTGACAGGCCTAGCTATATGTAAATATAGGCAGAGTATATTTCATTGTCCATGCAGGCTTATGTAGTACACACTCACAGTGTCAACCTGCCGCAAGACTGTCCCCTCTCCAAAGAACACAGGTTTGCGGGCGTCTACCAGGATCAGGTCAAAGTACGACTGCCAGGGCCGGTGTGGTGTACCCGGCTGCAATAAATACCAACACACAGACAAGCAGATTTATTATTTCTATGGCTTTTGAGTAATTCCTGGATGTACCATGCCATATACCACCAAAACAATAAAAGAATTGTTCTCTAGTACACTATCATCCTTCAATATCTGTCCAGACATTTCTAAGCAGTGTGATTTAATTCTAATTCATTAAGATTCCTGACAGTGCAAATGTTACTGAGTCATTACTGAGTGTTACCTTTGGGCCATGAGGGAAGTCAAAGAGGTAGGACATAATTTTCTGTGAGAAGACAGATAATATTTTGAACATCCTGACTAACAAAAAACAAAACACAATAAACTTACGTCATTAACATCACCTAGCATAAATACATCATTAGGCCACTTACAGTACCACCATTCATGCTACTATGAAAATGAATCAATGAATCATGTGCTTGACAGTGACTATAAACAATGATTTCACCTCTGTGTATTTGTAGTCACTGTTGGTGGCTAGAAATACTTTGGCGACTTCATTCATTCGACTGAGGAGGAGAGGAAGCTTTGGCTTGGTGGATGATAAAAAGAACAACCATCAAAAAAGCAGAAAACATTTGACTGAATAATATAGCATTTGTTGACTTAACTACAAAGTAGAAGTCAAAGTTGTTATATAGTGGAGATGCTATGTAAAATGTAAATGAATAAGAATTGAAAATCAAAACCGAATACTGTCAGTCTATATTCAATAAAGAGAGTACAAGAAGAGACACTTAATGTTGGAACAAATAACTATTGTCTATATTAAATATACACTCATTTGGGTGGCTGTAGCTCAGGAGGTAAAGTGGGTCATCAAGTAATTGGGAAAAAGCACTATAGAAATGCAAGTTATTTAGAATTTAACAGTTGGGACAGGATCATGTTTACTACTGTGTTACATCACCTTTTCTTTTTACAGCAGTCAGGAAGTGTTTGAGAAATGAAGGACACTAAGTGATATAAAAACATAAAGTAAGTAAAGTAACCAGTAGGTTTAATGCTAACTAACTACAGGGTATATACAGAAATTCTTGAGTTGAATTTAACACCTTTAATACCATTTTTAATACCTTCACAATATTTGTTAATACCAACACGATATTAATTTCGCCTCTTGCCTTCCAAATGCAACTAACAGCGGAGTTGCTTTTTCATTGGCGTACAGGTCACAGCATATTTTATCCCTTAGACTAGCACAGTGTTTCACCAATGTGTTATGTTTTAACTTTAGTGCCAGCATGACCTGCAGATTTTGTGTCCCCCACAAGTTGCAGGTATCGACAGCAAAATCTGCGGTTCATGGATGGATCTCTCTGTGATCTTCATCAGTCAAATTTGCGCACTCATTCTTCATGAAAACATTATTTTCTGCCCTTTCTCACCACACTCCTGTCTTCAGAATTGGACTCCTCTGAGTTATGATTTGACTCTGGCACATCTCTAGGCTTATCAGGGGGAAAATAACCCAGAGATTCCACCAGATACGTGTCTGGTGCGTTACTGCTCCGATCTGGTTTTGCTGTGCCGTAAAACAACAAGACAAAGTGTTCCTGACCAAAGGATTACTAGAAGAGCTTGTGCTTGTCTCTTTTTTGAGATTTGTGTGCTGGTGTCAACATAGAGTGTTTTATTTTGAAAAGTAACCAGATGTTATATTGTTGGTTCGGTGAGTGACTTCCTGTCTGCTCGGTGCTCAATTCAGCTGAATTTTGCGTCGTGCTCTGGCATCCCTTGAAATAGAGGTCCTGGATATCTGCTGTGGACTGCCGGAGCCCTCCGGAGCAGATACGCAGCGCAGTGGACCTGGTGGAAGTTAAACGGATAGTTTGTGTTTTCTGAAGTGGGGTCATATAAAGACACTAACTATCCCTTTAAGACATTATCTAAAGTGAAAAACCAGCTCAGCTCCGCCACGCAGCAGACACATATCTGGTGGAATCGTGGAGTTCTTTTCACCATTGTTCGTTGAAAGTGAAACATTTTCCTTCTGCCCTCGGAATTTTTTTTCGGACTCTTCCCCTCCACACAGTAGCCACTTACAGTGCTATTCCTTGCCCATCTAACACACATTGGCCTGCCACCTGTCAGTCAAGATTACAGATTCTTTAATTCGCTTTGGTTCCCTTCCACTACCGGTCGCAAAATGCCACAACTTGGTCGCGGTCTGGAGCCCTGGAGGTGCAAACAGTTTTACTGCATCGCACACTGTCTGACGTCACATCATCGATACCTCTCAGGTCCTACTCGCAGAAATAATTTGTATAAATAAATCCACCCGATTTTTAGGAGATAGGCCAGCACTTACCACAAATGGAAAAAAAAATAGTAGTTGGATAGGGGTTCGAAAATTTAATACCCCGTCAGATCAATTTTTCATGGCCTTAATTTTTGCTAATTTCATTTACTACCTTTTAATACCTTTTAAAACCCCTTATATACCCAACTGGATACCATCCACTTTTACCAAATTCACCTGTAGAATGCTGTGTTTTTGAAGGATTCACACAACTTTCCCAGTTTTTTGTTGCCCCTGTCCCAACTTTGCTGTAATCAAATTCAGATGGAGTGTATATTTGCGAAAACACAATAATGTTTATGAATTTAACATTAAATATCTATCTATCTATCTATCTATCTATCTATCTATCTATCTATCTATCTATCTATCTATCTATCTATATATCTATCTATCTATCTATCTATCTATCAATAAAGAGGATTTCAAAAATCATCATGTTTAAATTTGTTCTACACAGCATCCAATGTTTTTAGAACTGTGGTGGAAAAACAACATTACCAGTTGGCCTACTTACATCTTTAACCACATACTTCTCCAGGTTTTCAACTGTTTTCTCTTTTAAGGAGCCCTGTGTGAACACATAAATCAGTGAACTGAGGATTGTGAACAGACTATAGGAGATATACTACAGCTGGCTGGAAACAGCTTTAAGTGCGAAAAGATATGATTCTACCTTGAAATGAACCCAGTCCACTCCGTCTCTGACATCCTGAAACATGCTCTTGTAGGACATGAACAGGTCACCGTCTTTGAAGCCAGTCTCACAACTACAGAGATAGAGTCAGATAAATGCAAGTCAACATTCAAGTCTCAATTATATGAAATTCTGAGATCCAGAAATAACAAGGATCAGCTTTTCACTCAGAACAGAAGCTTCTCAAAGAGCAGTTAAAGCATTGTGGGACACTGAAATAGCAGTGAACAGCGTTTACCAAGTTACTGACAAAATGTAATTGAACACATAGTACTAATTAATGTGTTTTGAAAGTAAGAAGTTACTCTACATTATTGCTGTCTGTGTAGTGTACTGCATAATTGGTTATTTTTGGGTTGCTTTCACCAAAACAAATGCAGAAGTACTACAAAAGGAGAGATGAAAGGGAAGATGATCAGTTGTGGGGTGACTGATTTGTTGATAGCCAATAACAGCTCATTCTACCATGGCAGAAAAGATACATGAAATAGTCTGTTGGACTTCTCAAAACTCCAGGGGCTGTCCTGGAGTGAGAACTCAGAAAAATTGTTGGGATACTTTCAAGTTGTAGGCTCTAACATAAACACGCTCAATAATGCTAAGCAGGAATAATACAAATACGTTGCTTTTTTGCTTGGCAGTGAGTGATGTACTTCACAGGATATCGAAAACTTGGATTACTTTGAAGAAAAAGACTTTCCAACTCTCGATCAGTGGATCCTTACCAGAGTAAAGGAATATAAAGTACTGAGGAATGGACACAAATTAGGACTATTTTGCTTTACCATGTTGGCAAATCTGAATGAATTATACTTCAGTTCTTGTGGTTTCCAATAAATGAACTTAACTACTAAAATGTGGAGAATCTAATTAATGTAACCATCTACAGCAAGTCAGCAAGTATATCATGATGAGCTGCACTAAACTAGCTTGAAAAGGTCATCAGCAACCTAGTGGGTCTGACTGGGTTAAACACTTCAAAAGTAGCATGTTAGCCCAAACACTGCTGAACATAATCACTGTCATTAAACAAGCTCTAACTGAGAATGTCACATAAAATTCAAACAGTGTTAATATGCAATACCTTTTGTATCTTGGGCAGTTACTGAAAAAGTCAACCAGGCACGCAAACAGATACGTTTCTGAGGAAGAACAATTAAGACTAGAATCAGTGAGACTGCCTAGAGACCCAAACGTCAACATGTATCAACAAATCAACAATATAGACTGTGAAATCATGAACTGCATTTTATGCACAAATATTTGTATTTAATTCTTTTTAAATTAGCATACATGCATACATTTCTTTTTTAACATTTTTCACAGGACAACTGCTTGGTAAAGCAAATGTTAGTCAAACTAACATTTCAATTCCTCTCACTTTTTGTACAAGGATGATGTGATTATGTCTCTTGCTTTCACTAAAGTTCTGTGTCTATGTGTTCAAATGCTTATGTTTAAATGTGCTTTTATCAGTGCCTAAATGCAACATGATAAATTGTTCTTGTATGTGTTGTGTTCTCATATGCCATCAACTTGCCAGGGACAGCCGTCATCATCTGAATTAGTAGTTATGTTATTGTACTTGTCTATGCTTATGTGTTGTTTGTTTTTTTAATGCCATCAACCTGCTAGGGACTGCAGTAGAAAATGTCCCTGTATGGGGAAATTCAGCACATTTACATGAGAGACTCTGGTGCTCATGTTAATTAATGTGCCTTTTCCCTTCTTTAAATAAAATAAACAAACATATACTACAAGTTTAGACACACCTTGTCATTCAATAGTTTCATTTATTTTTATTAGTTATTAGTACACTGAAGATCAATACTAAAGACATCAAAACTATGAAGGAACACATGAAACTAAGCAGTAAACAAAAAATTGTTAAACAAACCAGAATATATTTTATATTCTATATTCTTCAAAGTAGCCACCTTTTACTTTCATTACAGCTTTACCAACTCTACGCATTCTCTCCATCAGCTTAATGAGGTAGTCACCTGAAATGCTCTTGAAAGAGCTCCCAGAGGTGCTGAGCACTTGTTGGCTGCCTTGCCTTCACTCTGCGGTCCATCTCACCCCAAACCATCTCAGTTGGGTTTAAGTTGCGTGATTATGGATGCCAGGTCATCTAATGCAGGACTCCTTGATCAGATGGCCCTTGTATAGCCTGGAGGTGTGTTGGGGGTCATTGTCCGGTTGAAACACAAATGATGGCCACACTAAGCACAAACCAGAGGGGATGGCATGTCGCTGCATGATGCTGCGGTAGCCATGCTGATTCAGTGTGCCTTGAATTTTGAATAAATCACTAACAATTTTAATGTCAAAGCTGTCTTGCAAGCTAAAAAGGTGGCTACTTTGAAGAATATAAAACATTAATCATATTCTGGTTTGTTTAACAATTTTCTGTTTACCACTTAATTCCATATGTGTTCTTTCTTAGTTTTGATGTCTTCAGTACTGATCTACAATGTAGAAAATAATAAAAATAAAGAAAAAACATTGTAAGAAGGTGTGTCCAAAATTCTGACTGGTATTGTAAATGATCTGATTGTACAGCTATTATGGAGATTTTCTTTTGTTTTTCCAAATGGTAAATCGACAGATTGTTTAGCACTTTTCTAGTCTACAGACTGCTCAAAGGGCTTTACAACACTCAGCACACTCACCCATTCAAACACACATTCATACACTGATGGCAGAGGCTGCTATGCAAGGTGCCACCCTGCCCATCCGGAGCAATTTGGGGTTCATCATCTTGTCCAAGGATAGCTATTTATTCATTTGAATATATTTAATAGGGCAACGCAGGTTAACATAGTTCCAACACAAAGAATATAATCTGCTGCACAATTTAATAGCTATTGCTAATTTTCAACTCTTGTCCTGAGGTGTGCTTTCACATGTAAAACATAAAACATACAGCTTTCATACTTCGACATGTAGGTAGGAGATCCGGGGAATTTAACAAGCAACCTTCCGACTGCTGGACAACCCACTCTACCTTTTGAGTGAGCTGCCTGAAAGAGGATTTTGGATATTTCAAAGTGCTCTGCATGTTTGAGTGCCACGCCGTCTTTGATCGTTCTACTGACTGACATACTGTGTAGCCAATCCTTTTTATCTAAAGTGCAAAATAAATTTAACAACAACATTCAACTGTTAGTGATTTAAGCTGTCTGTTATTTGGCAACTCTGGACACTAGTTAGCCTATCCAGTGTTTCCCACAGAATCAGACTTTAATTGTGGCATTGGCTGTCCAGCTGGGGTGCCAAAGAGCATGCACACTGAAGACATACGCCAACCTAGTCCCCTCACAAGGGGTCCTGGCTGACGGACCTCCACTGTGAGGTCGCTACCGCCACAGGCTCCACTCTCAGGCCACCTCCACTGTCAGGACCGGAAATGCATGGGATAAATTTCAAAATAAAATCGCGAATGTGGGGGTGCTAGGGAGCAGCCAATGGAGTAGGTTGCGTGCTAGCTGAGCTCTGCAAAATATGTGATTAAACTTCTTTTTTTACGGCGCCCTGCACTAGCAATGAGATGTAAGATTTTCACCTGAAGCATTGCCCGATGTTTTCAGCCAACTCTGATCTTTATTACTCCCACCTTTTCTTTGTAAATGGCGAATCGGCCCAGTCTACGTAAAAACAGCTACACTGTAGCTGTACACTTCAGGAAAAGTGCTTGGACATGGAGGGCAGAATGAGGAGATCCAATGTTCGCATCCTGAACGTGGCTGAAGAAACTGGCTCGAGCTCACCATCATCTGTCTCAAAGTTGCTCAAAGAGGCTCTGAAGATGGATAAAGACGTGCTGGTTGACAGATCCCATCGCACTACTCAGCCGAAGGGACTGGACGGTAAACCTCAAGCCATAATCGCGAAGCTGCACTATCATCAAGACTGCGTCGAGATCCTGTGCTGGGCCAGGGAAGCCGGTCCCCTACAGTACAACGGAGCCACCAACTACCCACTGAGCGTCGCCCGGACAAGATCAGTTTTTAACAAGGTAAGGAAACTATTTTGGGGATGGGAAAACATTCGCTACGGCATTCTCCATCCAGCCCGGCTCCGTATCACGCACAACGGGACGGAGAAGCAATTCCAAGATGCAGCTGAGGCCATGGAGTATGTGAAAGCTAACATCATCTGAAAGCGTTTTCTTTTGCCAATGACCCAGAGGAGAATGGTTACTCTAGACTGTGAGTTTATTTTTTTTATTATTAGTTTGTCCTTCTCGCTAGCCTTTTAGTTATTGAGTACATGAACGTTATGTGAATGCTCTTTGAGAATGCTCTTTATGTGGTAGTTGTAAAGAATACTGGCTGTTCAGAGAGGATAACCGGTACCACTTCTGGTGGCAACTGCTGGACATTTCGCCTGTCTTGTTTACCGTTTCAATGATAGGTCACTTCTATTATGTTTTGTTTTGTTTTTTTCATCATTATCATTATTTTTATTTTAATCACGGAGGTATGTTGACGGGGTAATGGCCAGGGGTACTGGTTTTATTCATTTAAAGGAATTGGGGCAACACGAAAGAGTATGTTCTATAATAAGGGATGTAAATTTTGAGTTACATTGGGGATGCTGGGTTGCTGTTAAATTGGCGCCACCTTTTCAATTTTGTTCTTACCAATGTAAATAGTTTTTTTCTATGAGCAGAGTGATCTGCTGGACTAGTGTTTCCTCACACAAGCACTTCATGTATGGATATTTTTGCAAAGGGTTTAGTGGTTACCATATTTCTTTGGGTGACAGTGGAGGGATAACCATGGCACTGAACTTTTACTTTGTGTTTTTTTTTCGTATTGTTTTGTCTGTTGTTATGTTGGCGGAGGGGTCTCTCTTTGTGCATGCTCAGCCAGCTGTGGACAGCGTGCACAACTGTATCTTGGAACATGCTCTCTTTTTCTTTAATAATATGTGGCTAGGCCACATCCCGGTGTGACTGTGAATAAATCGGGTGGCAATCAGGTCACTTTTGTCAGTTGGAACGTGAAATCCTTAAACCATCCGGTGAAAGGTAAAAAAGTACTCTCACATCTCAATCAGCTTAATGTGGGGATCGCCTTCCTCCAAGAAACCCACTTGACCACCTTTGATCATTTTAGACTGCGGGGAGGATGGGTGTGTCAATTTTACCACTCCAACTTTCACTCCAAATCTAGAGGGGCTGCTATTGTTATCAATAAAAGTGTCCCATTTGTCATGACCAGCGTAGAAGCAGACTCTGCTGGTCGTTAAGTGATAGTGGTAGGCAAATTGGATAGCACCCCGGTCATACTGGCGAATTTGTACGCACCCAATTGGGATGACAGCACTTTCTTTACAAGATTCTTTTCAAGTTTGCCCAACATGGACACGCATCACCTCAGTATAGGGGGTGCTATGAACTATGTTTTGTCACCCACTCAGGATCAAAGCTCACCTAGAACTGCCACCTTGTCGAAAGCAGCCCAAGCAATCAAGCTGTTTCTTGATTACACAGCTGACACTTGGCGCTTTTATTATTAGATTAGATTCTTTTTTTCTTCATAGTGGATTGCTTCCTATGGTCAACAAGTGTGTGAATATCAAGCCATAGTGATATCGGATCATGCTCCTTTGCTGTTGACTTTATGCATACCAGCCTCACATGATACTTATCGTCCATGGCGTTTTAATACTTTGCTTCTTTCCGATGCTGACTTTGTCAAGCTTGTTTCGAAGGAGATTACAGAATATTTGGCGCGTGATCAAACACCGGGAATGTCCTCTTCTGTCATTTGGGAATCGATGAAAGCCTATCTTAGGGGTCAAATCATATTGTATAGTGCTCATATTAAGAAGACTCTAGGTAAACACCACGAACAGCTGACTAAAAGTATTTTGGAACTTGACATGAAAATAGCCAACATGCCGTCTCCTGACTTATTAAACCAAAGACTGACACACTCCACGAGGCATGCTGAAAATCTTATAAATGGGTTATGGCATAAGACTTATGAATATGTTGAGAAGACTGGCAAAATTTTGGTTCACCAGCTACGTCAAGAAAATGCTAGTCTAGCAATAACGGCAATTAACGACAAAGAAGATCAACCAGTGCTTCCACAGGTTTTATTCAAAGCTGTATACCTCGGTGTATACCTAGTGATGACGATTCTGTGTTTGACTCTTTTTTTTTTTGGCAGCATTACTATTCCCACGATTGATGCTGCGCTGCTGCCACCTTAGAAAACCCATTCTCAAAAGAGGAATTTGTCGCTGCAACCAGGTCTATGCAAAATGTAAAATCCCCGAGTCCGGATGGATATCAGTGTTAGTACTTTAAAAAATTTGCCAATGAACTGACTCCTATCTTACTTTCAGTCTATGAAGAATCATTTGATTCTGGTTCACTACCTGAAACGATGAGACAGACAGTTGTATCATCGATCTATAAGGAAGGTAAGACCAGGTAACCCTAACATTCTAGAATGCGGCTCTTTTCGTCCCATCTCTTTATTGAATGTCGACAGTAAACTACTGGCCAAAATGTTAGCCCTTCGTTTGGGAAATGTATTGCCCTCTGTAGTTTCGGATGATCAGACTGGATTTATTAGAAATCGTTTTTCAATATTCGTAGATTAATGAATATCCTTTATAATCCCACTCAGCTCGACACGGCTGAGGTGCTTCTATCGCTCCATGCTGAGAAAGCATTCGACCGGGTTGAATGGGGCTACCTTTTCTACACTTCAAAGAAGTTTGGATTAGTTTACTTCTTGGGTTTGCGTTCTTTACTCTCTCCCTTTAGCAGCAATTCGTACAAATAATACTCTTTCCTCCTTCTTCCCACTATGCCGTGGAACAAGACAAGGCTGTCCTTTGTCTCCCCTGCTTTTTGCTCTGGCAACTGAACCACTGGCGATTGCACTACATAGTAATGTAGATTAAGGGCATACAGAGGGGCAATACTGAACATGAAGTATCCCTCTATGCGTTATGTTTCTATACTTATCTGATCCGTTGAGCAGCTTACCACTGACTCTTGGCTTATTGGATACATTTGGGAAAATATCTGGTTATAAAGTGAATGTACAGAAAAGTGAAATCATGCCCATAAATCCTGCTGCTGGATGTATTTTGTTTGATCCACTGCCTTTTAAAAATTAGTGGGAATAAATTTAAATACTTAGGAATTTGGATTACACATAATTTTAAACATCTTTACAGAGCCAATTTTCTACCTCTTGTTGACTCTCTGAAGACTGATCTTGAGCATTCTTACTTACAGACTTGTTGATTAATGCCCCAATATCGAGGAACAATATGTTTAGACCCTCTGTTATAGACGGTTCCTTTGATATCTGGACTGGTAGTGGATTGATCACTTTAAGAGACGTGTACGTTGATGGTACTTTTGCATCGTTTGAGCAGTTGAGGTTAAAACATAGCTTCCCTATTTCTAATTTCTTCAGATATCTACAGCTTCACATCTTTGTTGCCTCACATTCGACTCACTTTCCATTATTACCACCCAGCTCTCTCCTTGATTGTCTTCTAAAATTCACCTCTGGCCGTAAAGGGCTTATCGGCTTAATTTATATGTCACTCAACTCTCATAATTTGGAACCTCTGATGCATTTAAAGAGTCAATGGGAGGAGGAATTAGGCATAATGTTCACTGAGGATGAATGGAATTCTGTGTTAGATAGGATACACTCATCTTCAATCTGCTTAAGACACAAGGTGATACAATTCAAGATTGTGCACAGGCTACACTGGTCTAAAACACATCTATCAAAGATCATACCGACTATTGATCCTGTTTGTGACCGCTGTGGGATAGCAACGGCGACCCTCAAATGTTCTGGTCCTGCTCAGAATTAACAGGTTTTTGGCAACCTATTTTTATTTTATTTTCTGACTTGCTGGGTGTACGCATGGAACCTCTTGCCATAATAGCAATATTTGGTGTCGTACCTCGGGAACTCTGCCCCACACAACATAGCAGGAGCATGGTAGCCTTTGCGATGCTTCTGGCTAGAAGGCTGTTATTGCTTAGATGGAAAGACAGGCGTCCTCCAACCTTCAACCAATGGATCAGAGATCTTCTGCACTATCTGACTTTGGAGAAGATCCGCTACACCTCGAGAGGCTGCATCCACACCTTTTATTCTATATGGCAACCAGTTTTAGATCAGGTTGACAGAATGGATGCTCCTGTCATTTCAAGTATGTTGATGTGACCCTTCATCCCCCCCCATCTTCTCTTTCCTTTCTTTTTTCTCTTTCTTTTTCTTTTTCATGTGTTGTTTTTTTTTCTTTTTTAAAAACTATTATTATTATTATCATTTTTCTTTTCCTTCATGTATCATATGTTTCTTGATATGATGGACCTGTGTTGGTGCAGTGGGGTGGAAAAAAAAAAAGTCCTCACTTCCCGTCCTGACAGTGGAGGTGTCCTGACAGTGGAGCCTGCACTGGAAGCGACCTCACAGTGGAGGTCTGCAGCCAGATGCCTCTCACCTAGTCGGCTGACTTCCAGTTTGGTGCTGAGCTAAGTTGGATGGGGATAAAATTAAATCAGGTGGCTCTTCTTTTATTGGACGGAACTGCCCAAATTCTGACAGTAAAACGAATAATTTCACAGGGGTTGTGTGGCTTTTAATTACCATTTTACAAACACATCTTTCAGAATGTTAACTTTTGGGAAAAAGTTGTCAGTGCATCACATGACAATATAATTACATGGCTTGGCCATGACAAAAACTAGCTTCAAGGCCTGGCGCTTTACCTCTTCTTCGTTGGTTTTGCCGGTGGACTAAAAAACACACCGCCATCCACCACAAAGAAATTAATGTGTGGGAAGCACTGCTATTCAAGGTAAATGTTAGATAATGTTGGCACTGACAGTAGACATTTTGGTAGACCTGGCCACACATCGCCGGGGCTGGCTGTTCGCGGGGAGCTGACAGTTGGAGCTCATTAATGTTCACTGACCGGAGATAAGCCCACACCATACACTGCCAGTCAGCCTGTTTCCTCATTTATGCTCTTATGTTAAACTATGAGCATGCCCTAGACACCATCCAGTATTGTAACAGGGTTTATAAAAATGGAATTTAAATTAATTTCTGCTCTGGTATCGTGAGTAATGATGTTTTCGGGTTATTTTTTTATTTTTTATTTTTTCAAATGTATAATTTGATGTACTTAATGTAAAACAAATGAACACAAGCCTGAACAGAAATTATGCCCAATGCCTGGTAGTAACTTGCTCATCATGCTCAAGCGAATTCACCTTGAATATCTTAACCTGCTAGATATATAATTATATCATGTTTTTATACTCAGCCTCAGTTTTCACTTCTTGGATTAAAAAAGCTGTTTAGTTGACCAGGACTTTGGATTTGTTTTCTTACCAGGCAGATTGAAGAGGGTGTTGAGGATGGAGAAGCGGTCTGTGTCACCACGTTGAATAAATTTGTTGGGGTACATCTCTCTGATATCAGGTCTGTGCAGAGTGAGTACAGATAAATACAAACAGAGGGTAACAAGTGATGAGGGAGGTAAAACCAGGAAACATAATTTCAATTATTTTGCATAACATTACATTTATATTACCTCCCGCTGCATAGATCAGAAAATTCTATCTTGCCACTCCTGTGCTTGTTAAATGCACAAGATACTAACAGTACTGGTCTGCTCACTAAGACAGTGTTCTATAACTGCCAACAGTGGGTAAAAACTTATTTAGAGTAGGCCTATGAAATTATCTTGATTAAATGTATAATCTATGTAGACATTTTAGAGGCTGCTTATAGTCAAGATGCCCTCACAGGCTCATATGTTAGCTATAGCGCTATTGTTAGGCAGTGTCCAATTTGTGATACCTTTAGTGTTTCCCCTATAGTTTATTGTGATATTATAACCCTGCCAGTGGCAGTGACCTTTTTTGTTCCACGTTTTCTTCTTCCTTTTCAAAGCATGTCACATTCATTGCCCAAAACTTAACTGAGTGACATCGCTGAAGGCAGTTTATCAGATAACATGCAGCTTCCTCTGGAGCCACATGACAACGACAAATGATGTCATCCCATAGGTTGTGGCCTAACCCAAATCTGTTGTATTCTGTTTAAAACAATGAATTGTTGTTTTTAGTTGTTATACTGCTTCCCATGTTCGTGTATTCTGTATGATAAATGTAATTTTATGACATTAATATTATTTCTATGAAGTATGATGATGATATAAATGTGATGAGTAATATATGGATATTTTGTACTGCAAAAGGTGTTTTCAATTTATCAGTATATGCAAATAATGTTAAGGCTTGGATTTTGTGGTTTTTTTTTTTTGATGTCCTTTGTCAGTCCCATGCCTGATAAAGTGATGGACTGCACCACTTCTGGTTGTTTACAGACATTGACAGTGTTAAGTAGAAAATGTTAAAGTGTTTTTCCAGTCTACTGACCACTCACTTTACAACACTTATCAATTTCAGCCACTCTTGCAAATTTTGCCCAAGGATAGCCGGAATATCGACCCCAGATTACTGATTAGTGGAAGACCCAATCTACCTCCTGAGCCACAGCCACCCCATTCTATATCACATTTTTGTGGCTTGTGCTACAAAACAGTCTTCTGTAGGACTAGTGATATGCACACAAAAATGTAATGTGCAGCCCCCTGTAAATTGCCTTTTTTCAAAAGTGATGGATGATAATGACAGCTCAGCAGGAGTAGTGGGTCTTACCCTCTCACGAAGTTGAATCCGTGCACACACACTAGGATATTTCCATAGGCATCCACTTTAAGCAGGTTGCCATACATTGTGTCAAACACCAGACCTCTGAGAGGAAAAGACGAGAGGAGGTGAGAGAAGACAGAAAATCAGAGACAGAAAGCAGAGAGAGCACAATTTGAGAGACTGTGAAGGTTTGTTGTACTAGTTTTCAAATATCAAGTCTGCCTAACCCTATCCCTGTTTTGAAACCGATTTAAAATGTGAACCAGCCTGGTGGGGAAGGAGGGGTCGTAGACAAAGTTGAGCAGCTCTTGTGGATATCCAATTGACACCAGGCGCTCCACTGTCAAGTCGAAGCCCAACGACTCATACTCAGGTGATTTATACACTAGGAAGACAGGGAGACAAACACATAAAGATAAATAAAACCTGACACAACAAGAACTGTATACATATACGTAGTATCTCTACCATTAAATTACCTGCACCATGTAGCATTGTTGCCCATTTACATTTTTTTGGAAAGCTACCCAAACACATTTTTCCCAAGCCAATCGTTATTATGAATTTTCAGGTCTGCATGAAATGTAGTTTTGACATCAGATTCAAAACCTCATAAATGGAGTTAACCCTCATGTCAGATGTACAGTGCATCCAGAAAGTATTCACAGCACTTCACTTTTTCCACATTTTGTTATGGTGCAGCCTTTTTCCAAAAGGGATTCAATTCATTATTCTTCTCAAATGTCTATAAACAATACCCCATCATGACAATGTGAAAGTGTCAGGCTCGGACAAAGGAGAGAGGACTCAGATGCAGAATGGCAGAAGTAATGTCAGGTTTTATTGACTGATTACAACTCTTCAGCGTGAATGATAAATAAACAGGTTATGAAAAGTCTTTGAGGACAAACAGGACACACAAGACATACAACACAAAGAATAAAAAGCGCTCCCGAAGGAGGAATCCTACACTGTATAGAAACTTCAGCTATGAAACTTTAAATAGAAAAACAAAATCACTCCGAAGAGGTCTATATTCAGGCTATAAAAACTGCTACACTGAAAACTATACAGGTACAACAAAAGGCACTCCACACGGAGGAAAACAAAAGGCTATCAAACAATAAATCTTAAGAAATCAAACTCCAACCAGAAAATTACAACTTAAATCACTCATCTAAAGAGGAACAATTCAGAAAATAAAACATGAACAATACTTAGCTGGAACTATTGCAAGACTGTCAAACAGGGCTTCAGTACACAACAGAGGACGAAATGCTTTGGCGACGCAGACAGGGGAAGACAAAGACTTTATACACATGGGGGAGGGGAACACAGGTGAAAACAATCAAGTATCAGGGATGACATCAGACCAGGGACACAAGAGGAAGGGCAAGTGACCTGAAACGAGAGGAGAGTTATTTTTCAAAATAAAACATGAAATTCATAAGACAAAACACCAAGACAGATGTGACAGAGAGAAGTTTCTTTGAAATCGTTGCAAATGTATTAAAAATGAAAAAACTCGCATTGAGCTCAGGTGCATCCTGTTTCCGCTGATCATCCATGAGATGTTTTTACAACTTGATTGGAGTCCACTTGTGGTAAATTCAGTTGATTGGGCAGGATTTGCAAAGGCACACACCTGTCTATATGCGGTCTCACAGTTGACAATGCATGTCAAACTACAAACCAAGGCATAAAGTCCAAGGACTTGTCTGTAGAACTCTGAGACAGGATTGTGTTGAGGCACAGATCTGGGTAAAGATACATAAACATTTCTGCTGCATTGAAGGTCCCAATGAGGACAGTGGCCTCCATCATCCATAAATAGAAGAAGATTGGAACCACCTGGACTCTTCCTAGTGCTGGCTGCTGGCCAAACTCAGTGGTCAGGGGAGAAGGGCTTTAATCAGGGCGGTGACCAAGAACAAGATGGTCACTCTAACAGAGCTTCAGCGTTTCTCTGTGGAGAGAGGATAACCTTCCAGAAGGACAACCATCTCTGCAGCACTCCTTCAAACAGGCCTGATTGGTGGAGTGCTGCAGAGATGGGCCAGACGGAAGCCTCCCCTGTAAAGGGCAAGTAACAGCGCGTCTGGAGTTTGCCAAAAGGCCCCTGACAGACTCTCAGATCACGAGAAACAAAATTCTCTGGTCTCATGAAAGAGATTGAACTCTTTGGCTTGAATGCCAAGCATCAAAATGAAAATGGCTGTGCACTGTGCACTCAGTGTTCCCCATCCAACCTGATGGAGGTTGAAAGGTCCAGCAAAGAAAAATGTGAGGAACTGCCCAAAAGGTGTGCCAATCTTGTAGCATCATACTAAATGCTACTGTAATTGGTGCCATAGGTGCTTTAACAAACTACTGAACAAAGGTAAATGTTATATTTTCATTATTCATTTCTAATAAAGTTGCAAAGGTTCAAACAACCTTTTTTCACTTTGTCATTATGAGGTATTGTTTGTACTATTTTGAGGAAAAAATGAATTTATTCAATTTTGTAATAAGGTTGTAACCTAACAAAATGTGGAAAAAGTGAAGTGTTGTAAATACTTTCCGGATAGGGCTGGACGATATGGCTGAAAAAAGTATCAAGACATAAGAGTTTCATATCAGCTGATATCAAGAATCGTTGATTTATTTAACCTATTTGAAATTAGAATGTAACACAAATTCCTCTCGCGTTGTTGCACTAATTTTCTCCTTTCACTTCACGCTGTTATTTTTGTTAAAGCAGTTATGAGGTGCGATGGCGAAACAGGAAAGTGCTACTGTGCATGTCAGTCAACAGGATTTTGCTAGGTTATCAAAGAGCAAGTGAGTTTGTTCATGCCACCAACCTTGCTTTAGCTGGGCTGGGAGAGATCGAGAGGCTAAAGCTCTTCCTCTGCCTACATCTCCCAGAATGCCTTGTGGTTCTGGATCAGGGTTTTCTTCCTGGATATTTTCTAACGGAATTCAGTGAAATTATCAAACGTTCTATCAAACGTATTTTATATTTATATTGATCACATGTCTGTCGTGATAGATATCATTTTATCGCCCAGCGCTATTTCCGGATGCACTGTACTGCACTGTCAAAGCTGTCCATAAACATATAACCACTGAAAACTAGTTCTTTGTTTCTAAGTCACATTACAGTTTTACAGATAATAATTGCAATTATTGGCATTGGTCATTAAAAGAAACATTATTGCCCAAACCCTTGTTCACACCCTAACGCTCTCATCTTATCATGGTGTGTGAAATTACCGTCTTGTAGAGGTGGGTAAAAATATCGATTGATCTGCATTATATTTTTTCCCAATTCAATATTGATTCAGAAAATCCTCTGAATCGATTCAGACTTGCAGCAGCCCCACCCGCTGTCCCTCGCCGGACGCCTCTCGGTCCCCGCCTCTAGCAGCTGGAAGCACCTCGCTCGAGGGTTGGAGGGTGATGTGCCACAGAAACACCGTCGGAGCTGCGGAGGCGGTTAGCGGATGTCTGACGCACCCCTATTTTGGAGACTGTAAACTCCCAGCGCAGCCAGTCTCACCCTGGCCACTGTACTCTCCTCCAGAGAGAGAGGGGGGTTCAGTGTCAAGGTTTTACCCCTTGCGTCTAGCAGGAGGCCAGAGGGACCGCAGTTATGTCTATGTCAGACAAAAATGTACCAAGCAGTCCAAGAAACAATGACACACTGTGTGCCTTTGTTTACATTTCAATTTGAACTAGAAGTTCCTACAGGAAAGATTTATAATTGAAGATTACTTTTTGAATTTAATAATTATTTATTAGTACTTATTACTGAATCAATATCAAAGCATTTACATCAATATTGAATCAAACTGATATTTAATCAAATTGCGACCTAAAGAGTCGAAATTAAATCAAAATCATGAGGTTTTCAATACCCAGCCCTACTGTATTGACAGGCTCCATGCCAGAAATATCTCCACACACAGCTTGACGGCAGCAGCTTGGGTTACAGTAGTTACTCCAGACTCCAGGTAGATTACTGTAACCCCAAGAACCCATATGTGCACATTCTAATTGTACAAATTTGTAATTTTGCAGCACTCTCTGTGACTGACAAGAAAGTCAAAGCCATTTAAGACACACCACGCCTATTGTGGCTTCCCCTGCGCCATCTATAAATAGACCCAGCTGCACAGAATACCATTGATCTTCTGATTTTCACTACAGCAGATCAGACGACGTGAGAGAAAAAAGAAAAGACAAGAAAAGAAGGAAGAGTATGGAGTTTGAACGGTGGCTTTGTTTGTGATCTGGTACCTTTGGGTGGAGAGCTGGTCTAACATTAGGCTCCTCTCAGGGTTGCAAAGTCGCTGTCTTGCTCTCTATTTTCTTTTTAAGAGGGAAAGTGAGCTGAGGGTACCGAGTGCGATGTAGCTGGTCTCATGATGCGACACAGTCGCGGGTGCAGCCAGTGTCCTCTGTCATTGTATTCCTTTTCTTCCACTTTGTGTGATTAAAGTTTTCCATCAGGAAAGGGTACCTTGTGCGGTACAGCTGGTCTGGAGAAGCGATGAGTCATGGGCACGGCCAGTGTCCTTCCCCCTGGGTGGCTTTCACATTACACTGCTGTCTCTTCCCCTCCATTCATTCAGATTTCGGCAAGGCGAGGTCACTGAAGAGAGAAAAGGCTAGCACTCTTAGCCGTTGCTATCAAAACACTGGGTGCACTTCTCGGTCACGTGACAGTGACGTCATGGCTATGGCAAGCTGGGAGGGCCCGCTGTGCTTGGGCTGTGGGAGGAAAATCTCACATGATGTTTGTGTTTATTGTTTGGGGGAGGACCATGCGCAGGCAGCAAAGGAAGAGCCTGCTGCATGTATGAGTTGTTTCTGCATGACAGCAAGTCAAAGAGAGGCATGTTACAGGTTGTTTAAAACAGGCACCTCTATTGTAGGGCCACAGCCTGCCGAGCGGTTTAGCCTGGCGGCTGCAACAGTGGGGGCAAGGGCTGGCACGGATGCTGCACACACCCCCATTACTGTTTGCTCAGCAGGGGGTGTGAGGTCTGTGACTGAACCCCGCCCAATCAGAGCTGGGCCCTCACATGAAGCAGCTGTCATGGGTCTCTATCCCCCCTACCCCCTGATAGATGTGGAGGGGGACGAGGATGACAGTCACTCCGTGCATCCCTCGGATGAGGAGATCAGTGTGCTTCCGTAGATCAATGGGAAGGGGAGGAGGACTTTGATGAGAAGCGGTCACCTCGTCTGCAGGGCCTTATATGTAGGGCTATGAAGGGCTGCCTTGAGGGTGGACATGCGACCTGACCAAGCACCTGCCCCATCGCACTTCCAATCCATAGTTCTATGGCGGTTCTGACAAAACTAGCCATACACGACAGCCATATTGTCCCTGTATCAATGACATTTGGTCCAGCAATTGTCAGACGAAGGTGCGGGGCTGCTGGTAGGTGAATTACAGGAGGTCTCCTCACTTCTTCCTAAGCTCATGAGCGAGCAAGGGGTGGCAGCGGGTAAGGCCTTGACAGGGCTCTGGCAGGCACGTCGCCACCTGTGTCTGTCACAGTCCCGGTTGCAGCCTGAAGACAAGGCATGTCTGCTCAGGCTGCCAGTGGAGTCGACGGCTATGTTTGGGCCAGACGTGACAGCAATGATCAAGCATACACATGAGGCTCGTCATGCAGCCCGAGCAATGTCAAACGCTTTGAGGCAGAACACTGGCTGGCAGGAAGGGCGTCAGCTGCGACAGCCACAGCAGCTCAGTCAGTGGCAGTTCAGTCAGCGGCAGTCCAGTCATGCGGCACAGTAGTGTTAAAGCACCCTTGGGCCCAAAGTCCTGGTCCTGACGCTACATCTCCCCAGGCTTCATGGGAGGTCCTGGGGGCAATCCCCTGGGTTGTTTCAACAATGATCAAGGGGTATTGTCTTCAGTTTCTGAACACCCCTCCTGTGACTATAGTGCCTGCATTTGCTATCGTTGCAGATCACCAGCACAGAGGTCCTGCGCTCAGAAATGTCCATTCTTCTGGCCAAAGAGGCCATCAGGGAGGTGGGGCAGGAAGACAGGCAGGCAGGGTTTTACTCCCATTACTTTCTTGGTCCAAAACGCGATGGGACACTCTGGCAAATTCTGGACGTCAGGGGCCTGAACAAATTTCTCCAGCCATTGAGGTGCAAGATGTTGACTGTGCCACAAGTGAAACATGCTGTCCTTGTAGACAACTGGTTTGCAACAGTTGATCTCAAGGACGCATATTTCCAAGTACCAATCTGGGAGGGCCACAGGAGATTTCTCAGGTTTGCCTTTGACAGCAAAACCTTCGAATTCTGTGTCCTCCCCTTTGGCATCTCACTGGCTCCTCGCACCTTCACCAGGTGTATGGACGCAGTCTTGGGGCTTCTGCGGCGGCAGGGTCTCAGAGTAATGAATTACCTGGACGAATGGCTAATATGCGCTCAGATAGAGCAGCAGTGTCGTCACCATGTACAAATGTTGTTGTCACACATCAAGGACCTGGGGTTGTGTATCAACGACAAAAAGTGCAGTGTGCAGTCAGCTCACACCACCCAGTTCCTCGGTATGTGGCTGGATGCCAGGATGGGATTGGTGAGATTGACAGAGGACAGGCAGGATCACAGGAGCGATTGCCTTGCGCACATTCGTCTAGGGACCAGAGTCACTTGGAGGCTGTGTCTCCACCACTTGGGCCTCATGGCTGCTGCTGTGCAGGTAATTCTGCTAGCACTTCTGCACATGCGGCCAGTACAGAGGTGTCTCTTCAGTCTGGGCCTGTGCCAACACAGAGACCTACGGGCTATGGTTCTGGTTACCAGGAGGTTGTGTGTGGCCCTCAGATGATGGAAGGTGCCGGGGAACATCTCGAGAGGCAGCAGGCTGGGTCCAGTCCTGTGTCGGCAGGTGATTATCTGTGGATACATCCCTTGAGGATTGGGGCGCTCTCCACGAAAGCAGGGGCACACAGTGCACAGTCCGTTAATGATGTGTTCCATAATATCAAATGAATTAACAAACGTTTAATTACGTTTCACATTACATTGCTGAGTTAATGTTAGCCTACATATCACGAGAATACAATCTTTGTTATATGGAGATAACGAAATAAATTAATTCCTTATAATGAGAAGACAACCTGTTGTTATATTGAGATAACCAGATAATAAGTCATTATCAGGAGATAAAAGTGTATAAAAAAAAGAAAAATCCATGGCTGTTCTCAGCTTCTGTATTATCCACTGCGGTGTTGTCTAAAAATACACATAATCATTAAGTTGCAGTTATAAATACATTGACCGTTAGCACGATCGTTTGAGAACCAGGAGCTGTGAACTCTGCATTACATGATTCACCACGGGCGCTGGGGTGTCCTCAGGCAGGGCTGGCATATCAATGCCTTGGAGCTAAGGGCCATCCACCTGGCCCTTTGGCATTTTCTGTCGAGGCTGCAGGGCCGCAATGTTCTTGTAAGGACCGACAGCACCACGGTGGCGGCATATGTCAACAGACAAGGAGGCATGGGCTACCAAGTCTGTGCAGGATTGCACTATGGACATGGGCATACACGCGGTTTCTGTCACTCAGGGCTATGCATATGCTGGGAATGGTGAATGTGGCAGCCAACCTCCTCTCCAGGGGTGGGCCACATCCATGGGAACTGGAGGTTGCACCCAGCAGTGGTGGAGGGGATCTGGAAGCGATCCGCTTCGACAGAGCAGTAGCTGATCTGTTTGCCTCAAGAGACAATGCTCACTGCCCACTGTTCTACTCCATGGGGAGGCACTCGCCCCCCTGGGCACCGACGCCATGGCACACCAGTGGCCTCAGGGGCTGCTCTACGCCTTTCCCCCATTTAGACTTCTGCCCAACCTGCTGCAGAGAATCGGCCAGGAGGAGGTCCATGTGATCCTGGTAGCACTAGACTGGGCCCACATGACATGGTTCTCGTGGGTGACACCACTCCTGGACGGGACAACGCAGAAACTTCCAGTTTGCCCAGACCTGAGCCAGGCACAGGGAACCCTGTTTCATCTCTTCCCTCAGCTGCTCAATCTCTGGGCCTGGCCCCTGAGAGGGCCAGTCTATTAGACATGGGCCTCACAAGCTTGGTGGTTCAGACCCTGCAGAGTGCTCGAGCGCCATCAACAAGGGCGACATACTCCTATCGCTGGGAGCTGTTCGTGTCATGGTGCGCCACTAATCAGATCGACGCAGTGACATGTTCAGCCCCAGAGGTGCTTAGGTACCTAAAGGAGCTCCTGGAGGCTGGGAAGTCACCATCGACCCTGAGGGGTGTGGTGGCAGCCATCAAGGCCTCTTGTGTGGGTGAGGCTAGGATGTCTGTGGATGACAGGGGCCTTTTATCACAATTCCTGAAGGGTGCACAGAGGCCTGTGCCAGCAGGAGGCCAGCCAGCCCGATGTGGGACCTGGGTCAGGTTCTCTCTGCATTGGAGCAGGGGCCCTTTGAGGCCATGGAATCTGTGAGACTTCACTGGATGTCGCTCAAAGTGGCATTCCTCTTGGCAATAACATCAGCCAAGAGGGTAGGGAAACTGCAGGCTCTCTCTGCACGTGAGAGTTGCAGCCGGATTCTGCCAGGCAATATGGGAGTCGTCCTGCATCCGAATACAGTGTTCCTACCGAAAGTGCTCACCAACCTTCACTTGAATCAGTCGGTGGAGCTGCGCTCCCTTAGGCCCTCCCAGGAGACAGGCGAGGGTCAGGAGGAGTCAGCACT
Source organism: Sparidentex hasta (assembly GCA_030272975.1). NCBI lineage: Eukaryota > Metazoa > Chordata > Actinopteri > Spariformes > Sparidae > Sparidentex > Sparidentex hasta. The sequence continues at coordinate 25,917 of JARJLU010001154.1, read as the reverse complement.
ATGTCAGGTCAGGGCACTCAAGATCTGTATTCAGCGCACAGCGGCATTCAGGAAAACGGAGCAGCTGTTCATCTGTTTCGGGCCCCAGTGCCTGGGTGAACCAGTGTCTATGGCTAGGCTGTCTCATTGGGTCGTGGAGGCAATTCAACAGGCATACAAAGAAACAGGCGAACTGGTGCCAGTGGGGGTAAAAGTGCACTCCACGTGGGGCGTGTTGACCTCTTGGGCCTTATGGCGTGGCACCAGCATCTCAGAGGTATGTGCGGTATGTACATGGTTTTATTGTTTGAATGTGGCTGCCAGCACCTCCTTTAGTGAGTGTGTGCTGAGGGCCACTTCAAAATAGATGTTAGACTCAATATGCCCCTGTGCTGGTTGGACCAGCCTGGGTCATGTCAAGAATCTTTGTCAGTGGTCTAGCAGGATGCTGGCCATCTGAGGGACCTTCTCCTCACACCCAGCCCTTGCATCTTGCAGGGCTTGTTTTGCTCAGGTTGCGTCGTCCCTGACCCCCTCCTGTGTGGGGTGTATATTGTATATAGTTCTTGGGTGATTTGCACACATTGTGTTTTTGTTTGTTTGTGCACCCGGTGGTGGTGACGTCTCATTCGAAAATACCAGAGGGAGTTGCTACTGGAGTGGCGTCTGCTCTGTCTCCTTGGTACCCTCACAGAGTCCCATAACATATATACTATATGTAATAGAGAGATATTCTCATAAGAAAGAAAATGTTGTGTTACAGGGTAACCCTGGTTCTCTGAGTATAGAGAATATCTCCCCACATTGAGGCCGCTCAGGACCAGTTCAAATCAGAATAATCAATGGTACTCTGCGCAGCTGGGTCTATTTATAGATGGCGCAGGGGAAGCCACAATAGGCATGGTGTGTGTTAAATGATGATTCACGTCAGCTGCCAGGATGTCAGCAATCCCATAACATATATACACATATATGTATATATAACATTTGTAATGGAGAGATATTCTCTATACTCATAGAACCAGGGTTACCCTGTAACCCAACATTCATTGCAGTGGTTTATAGTGGTTTATATGAGCCATCTCAGCTGTGTCCCATTTTCTGCCAACTTCTAAACATGAGTGTGAAGTACCAGTACATTGCATGGTTATCTACCTAACTCTTATATCTTATACAAATTTAATGTAGGTTAATTAACAATAACAAACACAACCCTTGGAGAGAAACATATGATTCTCCCCAAACATTCTGTCTTAATGCAACAGCAGGTCGTACGTATCCTGTTTGAACGTTAAGGTCTGGATAAGAGCATAGTGATGTCTGCTCCATGAGTTTTCTATCTCTGCAGCCTAGTAAATCAAAGCTATGGTAGATATGTCTACAGAACAATTGTCTAATGAGCCAATCTTCATTCCTGTAGATAACCACTCAAACAAAGTCACATGCCTGATTTGACTGATCTGAATTCATCCCAATTTCAATGCAAGATCTCTTGAATTTAGTACCTCACACGTGTCCCTATATAATACCTGCTAAATTTCTTAAAGATGTCCTCCCACCAATTATCCTCTGTCTTCTCACTATTAAAAGCCTCTCTCCCCTCAGGCTGCATACCTGATTACTTCAAGGCAGTGAATGTTTTCCCTTTTCTTAAAAAAACCCACCTTGGATACCACCGTTTCACTAGACTACAGACCGATTTCCAAGCTTTATTTTATTTTAAAATTTCTTGAATCAGCTGTGGCTCACCAACTTCTCCAGCTAGTTGAATGATATCTTGGTAATTTTCAATCTGTTTTTTCTTACCAAAAACATAGACATATTGACAAATGATACACTGAAATTACTACTTTTGACCACCCTGATTAAAATGGAGCACATCCTCTAACACTGTTACCATAGTCATCTCTCTCCCCACAGAGCTGTACTAGTGCTAGGCACAATCACTTGCTGGCCTCTCAGCATGAGACATAATATTACAGGATTTGTTCTGAAGTTTCTGGCAGTACCTTGCATAAACACAGCATGGCCAAAAAAAGTCACCAAATACTTTAACCTAAGCTAATAGGTAAAAGCAGATGTGTATATATGGCCTACCAGATGTAGAGTCTGCTTTCCACTACATGCTCCCTGAAACTCTTATTTGTTATTGTTGTTATTATTTATTAATATATTTATTTTTGCTCCTCCTTGAACCAGTACCTTATCGTGGTGGAGGGGTTTGAGCACCTGAATGATCCTAGGACCTATGTTGTCTGGGGCTTAATGCCCCTGGGAGGGTCTCCAAAGGCAAACAGGTCCTAGGTGACAGGTCAGACTAAGATTGGTTCAAAAGCCCCTGATGACAGAAAGAATATCAAGGACGTTTACGTCGCCCGGGTTGGTGTCACCGGGGCCCCACCCTGGAGCCAGGCCTGGGGTTGGAGCTCGCAGGCGAGCGCCTGGTGGCCGGGTCTTTGCCCACGGGACCCGGCCGAGCGCAGCCCGAAGGAGCGACGTGGGCCCGCCCTCCAGTGAGCTCACCACTCGCAGGAGGGTTCAGAAGGGGCAGGTGCTGTGTGATTTGAGTGGCAGTCATGGGCGGGGGCCCGATGACCCAATCCCTGGACGGTGACTCTAGCCATGGGGACATGGAATGTCACCTCGCTGGGGGGGGGAAGAGCATGAGCTGGTGCGGGAGGTTGAGCGGTACCAGCTAGAGATAGTAGGGCTCGCCTCCACGCACGGTCTGGGCTCTGGAACCCAACTCCTTGAGAGAGGCTGGGCTCTGTTTTATTCTGGAGTTGCCCGCAGTGAGAGGCGGCGAGCTGGTGTGGGCTTGCTTATAGCTCCTCAGCACAGCTGCCATGTGTTGGAGTTTACCCCAGTGAACAAGAGGGTCGTTTCCCTGCTCCTTCGGAGCTGCTGAGCTGATCTGCTGGGAACGTCTAGTGGAACCCTCTGTCAGGTAGGTTTTCAACTCCCACCTCCGGGAGAGCTTTGACCAGATCTCGAGGGAGGCTGGGGACATTGAGTCAGACCTGTTCCCGGTGCATGTTGGACTCCAGCAGGGCTGCCATTTGTCACTGGTTCTGTTCATTATTTTTATGGACAGAATTTCTAGGAGCAGCAACGGGCTGGAGGGGGTCTGGTTCGGGAGCCACAGAATCTCTTCATCTCTGCTTTTCGCGGATGATGTGGTCTTGTTGGCTCCTTCAAACCAAGACCTCCAGCATGTCCTGGGGCAAGTTTGCAGCCGAGTGTGAATCAGCTGGGATGAGAATCAGCACCTCCAAGTCCGAGGACATGGTTCTCCACCGGAAAAAGGTGGCTTGCTCTCTCTGGGTTGGGGGAGAGTTACTGCCTCAAGAGGAGGAGTTTAAGTATCTTGGGGTCTTGTTCACGAGTGAGGGAGGGATGGAGTGTGAGATTGACAAGCGGATCAGTGCAACGGCCGCAGTAATGCAGTCGTTGTATCGGTCTGTCATGGTGAAGAGAGAGCTGAGTTGAAAAGTAAAGCTCTCGATTTACCGGTCAATCTACGTTCCTACCCTCACCTATGGTCATGAACTTTGGGTCATGACCAAAAGAGTAAGATCCTGGATACAAGCGGCTGAAATGGGTTTCCTCCGGAGGGTGGCGGGGTGCTCCCTTAGAGATAGGGTGAGGAGCATCTGTTTCGGATGCCCCCTGGACGCCTCCCTCCCTGGCAAGTCCCGTCGGGAGGAGACCCCGAGGAAGACCCAGGACATGCTGGGAATGCCTTGGGATCCTCCCTGAAGAGCTGGAGGAAGTGTCCGGGGAGAGGGAAGTCTGGGTGTCCCTGCTCAGGCAGCTGCCCCCACGACCCGGCCCTGGATAATGGATAGATGGATTGATTCATTTTGCTAATTAGTTTTTTGGTCCATTTTTTTAAATTCAATTTTACTGTTGGTCTCATTTCTTATCCTTTTTAGCTGCCTGTTTTCACCTTGTATTGTTTTTGGTGGTGTACCTGTCCGTTTTTTGGCTTTTATGTGCTTTGCAACATTTAGAGCCTTCCATTGGATAATTACTGCAGTGCTTCATATGTTTCAGCTAGCAAGTTAACAACCAGAGGACATATCCTGAGGTTGTGGAGTAATATTACTCTGATTCAGATGGGTCAAATCATCGGCTTGCAACAAGCAAAGAAAACAACTAATGGGTGCATCAGGGCAAGAAGACAGGCAGATGAAGTGATGTACCCATCAAGCCAATTGGCTACCGTACAAGCCTGTGGAGGCAGTGTTACGCTAAGGCTGCCTTAACACTGTCACTTCTGACACTTTCCAAATTGAGCAGGTCTAGACCATATTCCTTGATTAATATAGCTTGTTGGCTGCCAGTGGATCACGGAGTCCGTGATTTGAAACCCAATGAGAACATGTGGACACGTCTGTGCCAGGAAGCCAACAAATGTAGCTTAACTTCACTGATTCTGTTGGGATGAGTGGGTAAAACTTCTACCAGAAGCTTGTGAATGGCTATCAACAGCACCTAACTGAGGTGAAAATGGCCAAGGGACATCTAACCACATATTAAAGTCATTGTAGTGCTGGGCGGTATACCGGTTCATACCGAATACCGGTGTATATTTTCATTATGATATGAATTTTTTAATATACCGCCATACCGCTGTATTTGATTACACAACGTTCAGAACGCTAGACCGTGGGACACTATTTCAGAGCTTCTAAACAGGCATGATGCAACGGCCAGGCGTAGTGGGGGTAAACAGTAGTGCACTGGTGTTATGTTACGGTGAAGATTGATAGGATAGACATTGCAGCTCAACACTTCATCTGCAGACGTCAAGATAAGCAACTGGAAAGCTGCTGAGATCCGGGAGGTGCTCGCTCTCCTCGGTCTCTGTAGCTGTCTGCTTGTTAGCTGCTAATGCTCGCTACTTTCAAATTAAAAGCCCCTTGCTAGGAACCCTGTTCTAAACTCCAATGGGGTGCAATGTAAAGTTCTTATTTTGAAGACAAATTCGACATGCTTCCTGTTAGCTGTCTGTTGCTTGAAGCAGCTAACAGAGGGGGCGAGGCGCTTCGCCGCACGTTTCCTTGAAAAGCGGGGGTTTAACATCGGTGTGTGTTTGACTGAGGAGGCGAGAATATGGGCCACAAGTCTATAATTAAGTAAATCTATGAAGCGTTGCCATATTTCTTCCGATGCATATGTTGTATGTCACTGTTCACGCCCAACTCCGTGCCTCACGTCATGTCACATGTTTACGCTGGCCTCAGTGGTGCTTTTTGGGAAGAAGGAATGAGAAACTGGTTGAGAGAGGAAAATTACACCTCCCTTAAACCTTTACCTTGCAGCAAATGTGCTGCCTTTTCAATCTAAAAGGGGCTAGTAATTCCTCTCTCAACCAGTAGAAAATGCTGTGAACACCTGATTATGCATGGAAAAAAAGAATACCGTCATATACCATGAAACCGTGGGAATTTTGAAAAATATCGTGATATGCACATTTTTGGTCATACCACCCAGCACTAAGTTATTGTATGTATGTTTTTGACCCATCAGATTTGGTCACCTTTTCAGAAGACCTATAATAAATAAAATATTGAACCAAACTTCACGAACATTGTTTTTGATCAAATAGTGTATGTTCCACTCATTCAATCACAGAAAACAAGGAGAGCTGGAGAACGTATTAGAACTCAAGACAGCCCTGATTAACATGTTCTTTACAAATGTATGTAAAATTCTGACCATGACTGGATACACAGTATGTTTACTGGTCCTTATTCATCATCCAAGTCTTTTAGTAGTTCAAACAATTATTTTGATTAAGCTGTAGGTAATTTATTAATCAATGGAGGTGGTGCACTTTCAAACAAGTAATATTTTATATATGTGGTGCATGAATGCTCCATGAACACATTTCCAAATTGAACTGTCAAATAATGGAATTAGTGAAAATATTGCCAAATGTGCTCCAATTCACAGATTCCAGGAGGGACTGAGAAAATTCCATTCACTGTCATGTTTGCAACAGACTCCACTTCATTCAGTAAACGGTGTCAGTGAGAACAAATGAGACAATCAGTGCTTGGATGCTCAGGGTGTACACTTTGACCTTTTTGTATTTATCAAGGCTCATATACAGTATTAAGGCTCAGATTGCACTTACCTGCCAGAGTGTAATCCATATCAAAACCAAAACACTTGATCTTCTCCATGGCCAAACTTCGGTTGACAAACACTCTGGGAGGGGAAAACAATGTGTGGTCAAGCAGTGCAGGACAGCAGGCAGTTAACATTGCATGTTGCCATATACAACACACATCTAAGTCAAAGCAGACTGGCCTAATGTGTTTCTGTACATTTTTCATTTTTCAAATTTAAAAGGATCAGAGTGAGAGCTATAGGAGAACAAATAGAGCAGTAGAGACAGACAAAAACACTTGTGGAGGTCAGGTTTTAATGCATGGCAATGTGGTTTGAGGGAATTACTAAAACTATATTGCATTGTCATGTCTGTAACCGCTTTATCCCTTTTATGTGGTTGCAGGGTTTGTTTGTTTTTTTGTTTTTGCTGGAGCCAATCCCAGCTGTCTCTGGGCGAGGGCAGGGTACTCCCTGGACAAGTCGCTAGCTCATTGCAGGGCCCTCACTGATGGCAGAGGCTGCCATGCAAGGTGCCAAATGCACATCAGGAGCCGTTTGGGGTTCAGTATCTTGCTCAAGGACATTTCGACATGCAGCTCAGCTCAGCCCAGAGCTGGGATTTGAACCAGTGACCTTCTGATCACTCGCTGACCTGCCCTACCCTTGGAGATACAGCTGCCCCACACTATACTAAATGAACTATAAACTATAAACAATTATACTAAAACTTAATGTTTAAGTTAAGGATAATTCGATGCAAAAAATGAAAATTCAGTCATTATTCACTCTGTGCTTATATAAAGTTAGTCAATGTGTTGTGGTCAGCAAAATATTTCAGGAGCTTCACAGTAAAACAGTGTTGCAGCATTCTCCTAAACAACTAAAGAAGATAAGGACTTGTGTTAAAACTAACACTGTCAGGCAATTACAGGTGTGTGTGTTCACAAAGCTTGTAATTAATTAGAATATATATATATATATATATATATATATATATATTTAATTGCCTAAGCATTTAAAAATATTTAATTGTAAAAAGATGTTGGTAGATGAGTGAATAAATGAATAAATGAACATTTACAAGTATGTTCCTTGCTACAGCCAAGTGGTTACAATTGAATTTCATTTACAAACTGAATTTCCTATATTTTTGTATATTTTTCCATAACACTATTTTTTCCATCCCAATCAGATTGAGCCTTTATTCACTGGAGGGATAAAGGTCAGATAACATTTTACATAAAATGTATGTAAATGTTATCTGCAAATGTTTTCAGACCAAAAAGTAAAGCCTGGATTACCTTTTGCTATACAATATAGCAACCTTTTTGCTATATTGTACCTTTCTGGTAGTTCAGAGGTCTGTCTTTCACTGCCACATACCATATGGCAGACTGTTACATTCAGTATGTGAGTGGCAAAGACAATATTTATCAAGGAATAGAATTGCTACTAGTGATCCTTGTTTCTTTTTTGATGCATTAGGGAACTCGTCTCAGGGATACATCTAGAAATGCCCCGCAGCAGCTCACATGTGTTTTGTAGTATCCATGAAATCTGCAAAAAGTATCTAGGGTTTGTCTTTTATGCTGTTGTTGTCCTTCTGTTTTTAAATGTGGGCTATGTGTGTTTGGAATTTGGTTTGTAGTTGTCATTTTTTTTGGTCTGTTTGAGGAAAATTACACATAGTTGTGAACCAACTTCAGACAGAATGCATGCTAACACTTTAGTGCATGTGAAGGGTGTAGACATATTTGTTTGATCAGTGCTCCTCCTTCTATCACCCATGGGCAATTTGTGCATTTTTACTCCATTCAAACCAAGGGCACAGGCAAGTTCGACAACGTGTAAAAAAAAATGTCTCCAACAAAGACAAATCCATCTATTGTCAAGCATGGATGCTAGTAACAGCTCAGCTAACAGGTCTCTCTCAAGGAAGGAGATACCGCCAGACAAAACATTATGTGCGAGGAACTGTGCAAAGAGATGGCAAAGACAGTCTTGCGTGGAATTAACAAAGGTCAAAATTAAGTCCCTCGTCGCAGCACAGGCTGACCTACTGGACCATTTGGTTAACCAGGAGCGAACCGCTAGTGGCCTTGAAGCACACTTTAAATGGCTGGAAGCTTAGTACTTAGCGTTAGCAAAGCACAACATTCCCATTCCTGTAGGCAGCATATTAAAATTGTGGAAATACAACAAGAAGAAGAGCAGGGTAAATCCATATCCAGACTGTACCCCAGATGGCCAATGCCAAGCCAAGCATTTTTCTTGCACACCTCCTACAGTCTTGGAAACATTGAAAGAGGTCATTCATAGCCACATAATTCCATATGAATCCTCAGCCATAAAGATGAGAGTGGCACAATTATAAGAGATTAAGTAAACTCTTCCCTGCCTCAAAGCAACATACCCCATTTCAAAATCACCTGAAGATTAAAATGAGACAATGACGCTTAAAGTTTGGGTAGGTAATTCTGTTCAAAAGCATTTTCTATAATATTTGCATAACATTTCTTATCATCCTGACAGCATTCAAAATACTAAATGCCCAACAATTTTGTATGGACAGACTACCTGTCAATCAATCTGGCCTTACCTGACCACCCTGTCCACCTTGCACGGACTCTGCTCATCAGTCACTGCATGTGATTGTAATCTATTAAACACACTGCTAGACCTATAGCGAACTGTTAATGACAAGTATGACAGATAAATGAAAGCCACCCTTCTCATCACCAGCGGTACCTACATCAGCTTACACTGCTGAACAAAGAAAGAAAAGTGAGCCAACAAGCTACATTAATCAAGGAATATGGTCTAGACCTGGTCAATTTGGAAAGTGTCAGAAGTGAAAGTGTTAAGGCAGCCTGAGCGTAACACTGCCTCCACAGGCTTGTATGGTAGACAATTGGCTTGATGGGTACATCACTTCATCTGCCTGTCTTCTTGCCCTGATGCACCCATTAGTTGTTTTCTTTGCTTGTTGCAAGCCAATGATTTGACCAATCTGAATCAGAGTAACATTACTCCACAACCTCAGGATATGTCCTCTGGTTGTTAACTTGCTAGCTGAAACATATGAAGCACTGCAGTAATTATCCAATATACATAGATAGATAGATAGATAGATAGATAGATAGATAGATAGATAGATAGATAGATAGATAGATAGATAGATAGATAGATAGATAGATTGATAGAGTAGATAGATGATAAATATAATATAAATATATCATAAATGATGAGACTTTTGTTTGTATATTCAGCTCCTGCAAAAGAGGCACAAACTTTCTGCTCTGGGAGAACTATTTGAGGATGAAGACAGGGCCCTGGCATCAGGGAGAAATGGATTTGTACAGAAGCCTCCCTGCTGCACTATCTTCAGTGTTCCCAGTGACATGGTGGTGGGAAAAACCTGATGCTAGTGCTTCCAAACATTGCCCCCAAATATCTGTGTGTATAGGCATCCTCTACACCAGGGATGGGAAGACTCCGGCCTCCAGGCCATATACAGCCCGCGAAGCTGTTTGGTCCCGCCTGCGAGGCAATCCGTAAGTCAGGGTATATACAGACATTTTCAAGTTGAATTTAACACCTTTTAATGCCTTTTTTAATACCTGCACCATATTTTTTAATACCAACACAATATTAATTTGGCTTCCTCAGCACACTGATTAACAGCCTCTTGCCTTCTAAATCCAACTAACAGTGGAGTTGCATTTTCATTGGTGTACAGGTCACAGCATATTTTATGCCTTAGACTAGCACTGTGTTTGACCAATGTGTTATGTTTTAACTGTAGTGCCAGCATGACCTGCAGCTTTTGTGTTCCCCACATGTTGCGAGTATCGACTGCAAAATCTGCGGTTCATGGATTTCGGCTCTCTGAGACCTTAATCAGTCAAATTTGCGCACTCATTCCTCACGAAAACATTATTTTCTGCCATTTTTCACCACACTCCTGTCTTCAGACTTGGACTCACCCGCTGAGTTAGGATTTGACTCTGACTCTCTCTAGGAGTTTGTTTCGCCATTGTTCGCTGAATGTGAAACCCTTTCCTTCTGCGTGCGGAAAATTTTTTTGGACCCTCCCCACTTACAGTGCCATTCCCTGCCCGTCTAACACATATTGGCCTGCCACCTGTCAGTCCAGATTACAGATTCTTTGATTGGCTTTGGTTCCCTTCCACTACCGGTCACAAAATGCCACCACTTGGTCACAGTCTGGAGCCATGGAGGCACAAATATTTTTACCGCACACTGTCTGACGTCACATCAATGATAACTCTCAGGTCCTACTTGCACATATAATTTTTATATAAATAAATTCACCCAATTTTTAGGAGATAGGCCTGTACTTACCACAAATGGAAAAAAACCTGGCAGTTGGATAGTGGTTTGAAAATTTAATACCTTGTCAGATGACGTTCATTACTTTTTAATGGCCTTAATTTTTGCTAATTTTATTTACTACCTTTTAATACATTTTACAACCCTGATGAGTACATCCACAAAAAACTGATTCAGGAAAAACTATTTCAAATGTGCAATTAAATGCCCCCAGGGCAGGTGTCTGTCTTTCTGGGCCATGATAAAGATCACTGAACACAACATAAGCGTAATTGTCAGCGTGTGTTATCTCATCACGTCATGTCCTCAGTGATTGACAGGTTACAACAAGTGAAAGGCAAGTCCGTGTGCCTGGTTTGTGGGGACAGTAATGAAAGTAATGAAAAAGGCAAACCTTCAGCGTCATTACAGCGCAAAACAGGATGTGTGGAAAGGAAAGTGTGCGTGGATAAAGTTGCCGCTCTTCGATGGCGCTTGATTGGCCAGCAACCAGTTGTATCCAAACCTCAAGTGGACCAGGACAATGGGATGCAGGCTAGCTTCGTTGTGGTGAGTGAGCTAATTGCTAAGAAGCTGTGAAACCTCATGCCGAGGGTGAAATTGTGGAGTGCCTCGTTGCCGCTGTGGAGCTGCTCACACCAGAAGAAAATCAAGCTGTTCCAAAGCGTCAGTTTGTCTCGGAAAACCATCTCAGATCGCATTACTCTCATGACAGAAGACACGGAGACATCATCAGCAAAACCAGCTGAGAGTAGCATCGTCATCACTGCGACCTGACATCAGACGTCTCACCAAGGAGAAGCAGTTCTAGCCATCGCATTAGTTCACACTGATATGATAATGATACTAATAAGTATGTTTCTGTTTTTCCACCTCAGACTGACAGTAGACAGCATTATAATGTACCTCAAATCATTTCAGAGCATTCTGATGGGAAAATAAACAAATATCGCTCTCTAAAATCTCATATCAGCTTCAATTCACTCAAAAAATGATATTGGGGACTTCCGGTTTCTGCTTGATGGAGTAGGCAGCAGAGGAGGAGAGCTCCGACATATAAGCATTTATAAAGCATAAACCTCCAAACAAACAAGAAAATGGAGCATAATTTTAATCCTAAACCACTTTAGAACAAGAGTCTTGATATGAGAAAGAGTTCACGCAGAACAAATCAGCAAGGAAAGCAGGTACAGAAAACGTTAACTCCATTCACACGAGGGAGCCTAAAAATGGCCGACGGCGCAGCAGTGAGTACACAGGAGAGAACACCTGATACCACGCCAGAGGCCACGCTTTCCCTGCGGATGCTTCGAGAGGAGTTACAGATATCCAGAGAAACCGTGCTGGTCCAGATAAAAGCTGAGATCGCGACATCGTTTAAGGAAATTAAAACGGACATTGTTTCTCTCCGCAAAGAAACAAAAGCTGACATACAGGCCATACAAGACGAGCTAGCAGGCGAGCTAGCACGACTCCGCTCGGCACAGGCTGAGACAGCTCACGAATATAGAGAGATGGCAACCGCGCTTAGTGAAACAATGGACAGAGTATCTGCACTAGAGAAGTCACAACAATTAATCAGTAAGGAATGTAAGAAAATGCAGGACAAATGCCAAGATTTAGAAAAAAGAAGCAGGAGACAAAACCTCCGGCTGGTCGGCATTAAAGGGGGAGCTGAAGGAGGCGACATGATCAAATTCCTCGCGGATTTCTTCCCCACTGTGCTCGGAGCCGACAACTTCAGCTCCCCGGTGGTTATTGATCGGGCTCATCGTACACTTGCCCCGCGGCCAACCAACGGTGAGAGACCCTGGGCCATTCTCGTCCACCTTCACTATTACATGGACAGGCAGAAGATACTGGATCTGGGCACAACTAAAGGACGACTGACATACAAAAGAGACCAGGTGTACATCTTTCCAGACATGAGCCCGGAGGTCAGCAGGCAGCGCGCCGCTTTCAACCCAGTGAGGAGAAAACTCCGGGAGGCCAACGTCACGTACAGCTTGTTCTACCCAGCCAGGCTCACTATCAGTTTGGAAGGGATTAGACACTCCTTTGGTTCCCCGGAAGCTGCTGAGGACTTCTACAACCAGAAGATCGCCAAAGCGGACTGATTCCTATGAGCGCAAGTAATAGTAGTGATCTGAGTTTGATATCCTTTATGTTAAAACTTGTGATGTCAATAACTGTTGTGATTGACTCAGGATTTATATGGAGATACTCTTAAGTAACTGATTCTATATTTTATATTTGATTAATAAATTATTTTTCTTTCTCCTTTCATCTCGCTCTGTTATCAACACTGAACACCCCTGTGTGTCCGCTCTCTGCTGAGGCTGTGGATGTAAACATTCTTAAACCTATAATATAATGTAACGAAATGGACACAACCAAGGCCGCAAACTATAAGGACATTTGGGGGGGGAGGAATATGAGTCACTTCACTTACAGATCCATCTTTGTTACTAGTGTTATTTGCTCCTCTTATGTGTTAAGTGAACAAAAACTAGAGTTTGGAGGTTTAAAACAGAGACTTTGTTTTTTTTTCTCATCTAAATGGAGCTTAGAGACCAAGCCTTCTTTTTCTTTCTCTTTTTTTTCTTGCTCCCTCTCTTGAGGTGTGTTAAATGGCAAGGTGCCTTTGGACTTCAGTAAGCCTTTTTTTCCCCCACCACTTGTTTGGTAAGGGTCGGGGGGTGGGTTGGGTAGATGTAAAGTTTGAAAGTTTAGATGATGTGAGACTGTTAGAAGTTATTACAAGTACAAGTCTTGGTTTTTTTTGTTTGTCTGCTTTTATCCTTTTCCTTTTCTGTTTCTTTCTTTCCTCTGTGTGGATGAAAGACCATCTATGTTGCCATCATAATCCTCTCCAGATTAGACCATTGATAGAAACCCAAAGAGATCCTACATGAATAATGAGGACGGTGGGGTGAAGTTAATTACCTGGAGCTGCAAAGGGTTGAATGGAGCCTTGAAGCGCGGTAATGTACTAGCACATCTGCAGAGATTGGGAGCCGATATAGCCTTCTTACAAGAAACGCATCTCAAAAACCACGCACATAAACAATTACACAGGAACTGGGTGGGACATGTGTTTCACTCTAGCTTCAATTCCAAATCACGTGGGACTGCTATTATAATCGATAAAAATATCCCCTTTATTACATCAGATATGATCTCAGATTCAAATGGCCGATATGTAATAGTAACTGGGGAAATATATAACACTCCAACAACTTTAGCGAACGTTTATGCCCCCAACTTTGATGATGACAGGTTTATAAGCTCAGTACTAGCTTCCTTACCCAATCTTCATACCCACAACCTGATTCTAGCGGGAGATTTTAATTTTGTAATGGATACAGTGCTTGATAGGTCATCAAACAAACAACTTTTTTTGTCTAAGTCAGCGAAACTGTTACAACATTTTTTAAAGTCAGTTAATGTAATAGACGCATGGAGATATATGAACCAGGACCAACGAAAATACTCATATTTCTCTCAGCCACACAAATCATTCTCCAGGATTGACTACTTTTTCATAGACTCAAAACTACTTACACTGGTAAAATATATAGATAATGAAGCCGATGTTTTATCAGACCATGCCCCACTAAGATTGCAACTAAACTTTCCCTGTGGATATTCAGCCAGAACGTGGCGTATGGATAACGGTTTACTAGCTAGTGAAACCCATGTAGAGTTTATCAGATCTCAGATTGCTTTATATATGCAAACCAATGAGACTCCAGATGTTTCTAAAAGTATTTTATGGGAGGCCCTAAAAGCATTTGTTCGAGGACAGATTATTTCCTACTCAGCTCAGTTGGTCAAAACTAAAAATGAGAGAGGAAGGAATATTATGGGACAGCTTGTGTAAATGGACAAACAGTATGCAGTGTCTCCCACTCCTGACCTGCTTGTTAAGAGGACAAGTCTGCAAACCGAGTTCAATCTCTTGTCCACAGCTGAGACAACCAAATTAATAAATCGTTCCAGGCATAAATATTATGAGCATGGGGAGAGGATAGGAAGGCAACTGGCTCATCAGATAAGAATATCCGAGGCATCTAGGTATATAACTGAAATTCGCACCGGTTCTGGAAATACAACAAAAGACCAATCAGAAATAAATCAGGAATTCAAACAATTTTATTCTAAACTATATACAACAGAAACAGCAGCTAATTCGGTAACTACACAAGAGTTTTTTGATAGCTTGGAGATCCCTTCCATCTTCCAGTAGGATAGGTGTTTGTTGGAGGAGCCTATAACTCTAGAGGAGGTGACCTCAGCTGTACGCAGCTTACAAAGCTCGAAAGCACCAGGGCCAGATGGGTATACACCTGAATTTTATAAAACTTTTGTTGCGGAGGTTGCGCCTCTGCTCTTGAGAGTTTTTAATGAATCATTTGAGACAGGGTCTCTTCCAACAACGTTTTATCAGGCAACAATCTCTCTAATAAATAAAAAGGGGAAAGACCCACTGGACGCAGCATCGTACAAACCAGTGAGTCTATTAAATGTAGACACCAAAATTCTAGCTAAAATACTGGCAATTAGACTAGAAAATATACTCCCAACAATAATTCACGAAGATCAAACAGGTTTTTATTAAAAATAGACAATTGTCCCATAATATTCGCAGACTATTCAATATTATATATACATCTAACACCAACTCACTCTCGTAAATATTATTATCACTGGATGCAGAGAAGGCCTTTGACAGGGTTGAGTGGGGTTATCTCTTCTCAGCCCTGTCAAGGTTTGGTTTTGGCCTGAGGTATATTTCTTGGCTCAGGCTCCTTTATGCATCTCCAGTGGCTTCAGTACAGACAAATAAGGTTCGATCGGAGTACTTCGGGTTAACACTTTCCACTAGGCAGGGATGTCCACTATCTCTTCTGCTTTTCGCACTGGAAATAGAACCTCCGGCAGTCTCTTTGCGAGCTTCAAAAGAGTACAGTGGGATTCATCGAGGAGGCAAGAAGCATAAGGTTTCACTGTTCGCCGATGATTTATTAATATACATCACGGACCCTTCTAAATCAGTCCCTGCAATAATCTCAATTTTGAACAAATTTGGATAAATATCATGAAATAAAATAAATATTAGCAAAAGCATATTATTCCCAATAAAGATCATAAAAGACCGACAACTCTTTGACAAATTACCCTTCAGGATCTCAACTCAGTTTAAGTATTTAGGTATTAACATTACCAAAACTTTTGCAAGGGTATACAAGGAGAACTTTCAAAAATTACTTGACATTACAACAGAAGACCTGCAGAGATGGTCCCATATTCCCATAACATTAGCAAGTCGAATCAACATAATCAAAATGACCATCCTCCCCAAATTTCTTTTTTTATATCAGTGTATTTCCATGTATATCAAAAAGGGTTTTTTTTCAGAGCATGGATAGAACAATCTCAGAATTTATTTGGAATAAGAAAAAAACAAGATTAAGGATGATCTTTTCACAGAGACCAAAATCATTAGGAGGTATGGGGTTGCCAAACTTTAAATTTTATTATTGGGCAAGTAACATTAAAATCATGACTTACTGGCTACAAAAAAAGCCTCCGCTGTGGTTTAGCATTGAAAATGCCTGTTGTCACCCTTCTTCTCTCCCAGCCATGTTGTTCTCAGCTCTGCCCACGGTAGACCCTGACTCGCTACACAATTCAGTCGTCTCCCATTCACTCAAGATTTGGTCCCAAATTCGAAAATCTTATGGTTAGCAGTCTTGTTCTCTTCAAAGCCCTCTCACCGAAAACCACGCCTTCGCACCCTCCTTTACAAATACATTAGAATTGGTTCGAAAAAGGAATTCATACCTTCCTGGATATATTCATAGATCAAGTTTTTCCAACATTTGCACATATACAGGAAAACTACAATATCCCAAGGTCACAGTTTTATAAATATTTACAGATAAGGAGTTTTGTTATTCAGAATAATCCATCGTATCCAAATTCTCCCAACCCATCCTCAGTGGAATTGATACTTAAGCAAGATCCCTCTAAAAAGGGAGGAATATCCAAGATATACGAAAGTCTGTCAAATCTGGCTGGCAAAGCTACTACGGATGATCTGAGGTTGGGGTGGCAGGATGACCTGGGCAGAGATATCACAGAAGATCAATGGCAGAGAGCCCTAATACAAACTCATAGTTCTTCAATATGTGCAAGGCATGGCCTTATGCAATTTAAAATCATACATCGTCTACACTGGTCAAAACAAAAGCTTCATAAAATATTTCCCTCAGTAGATCCTTCATGTGACAGATGTGGACTTGGACCAGCAACACTGGGTCATATGTTCTGGAGCTGTCCAAAGTTATTAAATTACTGGGACAATATCTTTCAGACTTTATCAAATATCTTACATAGACCTATTATCGTAGATCCACTGGTGGTGGTTTTAGAAATTATTGATTCAAGCATACAAGCAACATGGAACATAACATGGTTTCGTATGTCAGCCTACTTGCGCGAAGATTGATATTACTTAATTGGAAAAAAAAGACAGCTCAACTTATTCAAATCTTATGCCAGATGTTATGAGACATCTAGAGCTGGAGAAAATCAGATTCCTACTGAGGAATCAGGAAAGTAAGTTCTATAGAATTTGGCAACCGTTTATTGATTATTTTAACCACAACACATAGTCTGAGAGGAAGTTATAGAAGTGCCTTTAATTGAGGGAAAGAAATTTAATTTATTTGTTAATCTTCATTTGATTTTATTTATTCAATTTTATTCCTGTTTTTTTTAACCTGTCTTCATCTGTCTATTTTTCATTTTGAGATACATAAGTTAATACAACTTACATGATTTTTTTTTTTTTATGTCAACGTGTGTGTGTATATGTGTATGGTGTCTGTACTGTCTGATATGTTTTATGTTTAAAAAGAGGAAAATCAATAAAGAAAGTTAATTAAAAAAAAGACATTGGAGCTATGTTCAGCCTGCTTTTAAAAGAAAACTCTGCGTTTCCACACAAGCAATTTCACCTCAGAATGACAGTAGACAACGTCATATGAGACAACTCAGATCTGTCATTTTCGAGTGAATTAAAGCTGATATAGATTTTAGAGGGCTGTATTTTTTTAATTTCACATCAGAATGTTCTGAAATGATTTGAGGTACAGCACAAGGTTATCTACTGTGAATCTGAGATGAAATTGTTGAGTGGAAACAGGGAGTTTTATTTTGATAGCAGACTGAATTCAGGGGGTATACAAATCATATCTGTCATTTTCGAGTGATTTTAAAGCTGATATGAGATTTTAGAGGGCTACTTTTCTTTTAAAATTTCACATCAGGGTTGCTTGCTAAACATTAGTGAATATAAAACCCAGAATTAATTGGATTGAAACACTAAGATACACTGAGATGGATAAAATTTAAATTGGCTAAAACATTAATTCATGGTCATGTTTATGTTATTGCAATTAAGTTAAAGAGGCCATAAAAAATATGTTGTGAGCTGCTTACCTTAAAAAAAATGTCATGGCTCCAGAGGGATGGTATGAACATTGAAATGGCCCTCGATAGAAAAAGGTTCCCCACCCCTGTTCTATACCCGCTGAGCATGTGTTTTCCCATAGCTGGGGATGCGATAAGCACCGAGCATGCATCTATTTCACCTGCAAAAGTATGCTTCTCTTTTTAAAAAATAATTCTTAAGTCTGCTTTTTTCTTAGTCCACAGACCATCACTCCCTCCCAGTGGGTAGTTTAATGTTAATGTTCTTGCAAATTTGGTCTATCAGCAGTTCACAGATTACCAACAGATGGTGGGGCTTTTAGTCTCTTATTATTTAATACGATTTTACTTTTTCTGAGACATCCACCAGGAGGCCAGTTTTTGGGGACAGGTTTTTCATTTTGTATTATATTTTATTCATACTGAATTGTATTGTTTTATTTATACTGAATTGTATTTAAAGAGTTCTTAATACAGCTGTTTGAGTTAAGATAACATTAAACACAACACTGAAGCATTTGAGAAGTTTTGACTTGTGTGTTAATGAAAAAAAAAAGGTTATTGAAACCCAACACTCATCCAAGTAAGGTATCGAAGAAAGTACCGTTTTGGTATCGGTATCGAATCCCAGGTATCGGTACCGGTATCGAAAAATTTCAAACGATACCCAGCCCTACTACCTGTTTAACCTCTTTGGGCCGCAGGTACCACATCATGCTATTAGTTGTGACAAAGACACTGACAGAAAGGAAGGATAGAGCAGTTGTCTGTGGCCACCACATATAAATATCTATTCTAAACCTACATCTTCAAAAAAGTCTCTTGGTGCCACAACCTCAAACCAACAGGAAGTCAGCCATTGAAGAGGTGGAGATTACCTGATACATGTGTTGAATTTAAGAAACTCAAAAAAACTCATTTAGATCTTGGCTTTGTTGAACTGTGGAATAAATGATTTGCCATAAAAACAGACACTGTTGGAACTCCACTGTACATGTGGCCCTTGTAACGGTAGTCTGCTGGACAACAAAAGGGAGGGAGATCTGTGGGACTGAGTATAAGACTGGTGCATGTTTAAGACTTCAGCAGTACTTTTTCCAAGTTGCAGTCTAACAAAGACGTACCTGTGGTGTGCTTCACGTCGATACTTCTTCATTGCCACACCATCCATATTGGCTGGTAGGTCAGCATAGTTCTGCAGGCGGTCACTCCACGATGTCGTCATCTTTAACCGTTTCTGGAAGGAGAAGATGAACCACCCTATATCAGTCAGGTAGTGTGACTCTAACCCACTAAAGATTTCAACTCAAGTCTACTCACACAATGTGACATGGTGAGACAATATCATTAACAAACTGAGAAGTAACAGAATTAAAAGTTGGGAAAACTCAAGTAAAATCACCAGCAACATAAAAATGTATTTGATCGCTGAACTACACAGTAGATTCAGAAGCCTGCTGTAGCTCAAATGATAGTGGGCACAACAGGTAAACCACAGGAGATTAGGGCTGGATATTGTTAAGAACCTCACAATTCAATTCGATTTCGATTCTTTAGGTCACAATTCGATTCTATATCGATTTGATTCAATATTGACTTAAATGCTTTGATATCGATTCAGTAATAAGTAGTAATGAACAAATAATTCATTAGAGTACCTGTTGATAATTTTTTAATTAAAAAAAACTAATCTTAAATTATAAATCTTTCCTCTAGGAAGTTCTACTTCGAATTGAAAAGTAAACAAAGGAACTCGATGTGTTTAGTTATAAAATAGTGCAACCATAATTAAGCTGAGAAAGTGCCAATGTTTCTGGGACTGCTTGGTACATTTTTGTCAACATAACCACGGTCTCTCTGCCCTCCGGCTAGACCATATTTTTACCCACCCCTACTGGAGATATACAGTAATCCAGGAAATTAGTGAAGTAGACAAGTGTAAATGCAAGCTGTCCTAAAAAACTAACTACTATTTTCATCTTTCACTTCTACTTTATACGTAATAAAGTATAAGGAAATGGGGAAGAACCTAGTCAGTCTTCAGCCTCTCCAACTGTTGTGACAGCTACAACCCAGTTCATGAAGAGTGGTATCTTAGACCATACACTTTACAATGGAGTGCAAACAACCAAGCTGCTCGCCAGAAATTCTTTGTTGCTTATTGTGGATGGTATTTTTGAGGATCTCTTTTATCTTTATTTTTGGTGAATATCACTTGAACTTGCCCAACTTTAACTAGCAAAATGACCCCAGAGGAACGTCAAGCTCATCTTTAAAAATACCCCTGTTTGAAGTGAAAGAAAGAATTTTAAAATATAAATGACAGTGCGTATGAGTAATAGTCCAACAATGGCATAGCTGTGCTGAAGTAATAGTTTAAATCAAAAATCAATCTTTATCTTAAAATCAAGTCAAATCGAATTTGGGATTTTGAGCATCATAGCAGCCTTCTCTGTAATCTTGCTGATAATCAGAGAAGCTTGCTGTTATCTAGATGATATCCCTGTCCTTAAACAGTGATAGCTTTATAAACCTGGGGGAAGGTTCTAACTAAAAACTTGTGTGTTGACATTATGAGTAATAAAACACTGATCAGCGCAGTAACCAGTTTGATATTATTACTATTATTCATAGTTTTCACATGAGGTCATGCTCACAGGGGAATGCCTCCTTGGAGGGCAAAAGATTGTTCCCTGCTGCCCATTAGCAAAGGAAACAAGTGATATATTTTTTTTGGAACCAGTTTCGTTTTGCCAAAATGCCAGATAGTTGTTATGCTATCGGATGCACTAACAGACGAGGACACAAGCCTGGGCTCTGCTTCTACCACATTCCTTTCAAAAGAGAAAAAACAGAGAGGAGATTGTGGATTCGTGCCATAAGACACACCTCTGTCCCCGGGTAGAGAGAACACCACCAGCTGCCTATATACAGTACACATGAACTTGCAGCATTACATACAAAAGTATATACACCTTTATTAATTATCATATTTCTAGCCATGAGTCACATCTGTTTGTAATCGTTTTGATGTGGTTTGTTGTCGTATATCGAGGCGACCACGTGCAGTGCCCTTAATGAATTAAGCTAGCTGAGGAGTTGGGATGCTGAGTTAGCTGCAAATAAACTCAAACTTGCAATCGTTGGGAAATCCCTTTACAACTTTAAGCTTGTGTGTAGGCTTATCAGTTTTGTTGGTGACTTTCTGGGTGATGTCGAATTTACAAATGCAATAATATAATTAATACAATAAAGTTGAACATCTAGGGTTACTTAATCAGAAATCCTTTGCTTCTACAATGACGAAATTTGTACTCCCAAAACGGCTGCATTTTTACCCATCCAGATCATAAATACATATAACTGTTCATAATTTTATAAGCGCTCAGCCTGGCAGCAGTATAAGTTGAGCAGGGACCTGGTGGTTTTTAACAGCTGAAATACCAGAGCAGCTCCTCCTCTGAACCGCCACCTTACAGTGGTGGAGGGGTTTGAGTCCCCAAATGATCCTAGGAGCTATGTTTTAATAATTAAAAATAATTTAATTAACTTAATGCCCCTGGTAGGGTCTCCCAAGGCAAACAGGTCCTAGGTGAGGGGTCAGACTAAGAGCGGTTACAATGCCCCTGATGACAAGTATAAAAACAAGGTCGTTCACGTCTCCCGGAATGGTGTTACTGGAGCCCCACCCTGGAGCCAGGCCTGGGTCTGGGGCTCACAGGCGAGTCCCTGGCTCAGCCCGAAAGAGTGACGTGGGCGTGCCCTCCAGTAGGATCACCACCTGCAGGAGGGTTCAGAAGGGGCCGGTGCCATGTGATTTGGGTGGTGGCCTTGGGCCCAAACGACCCAATCCCCATACGGTGACTCTGGCCATGGGGACATGGAATGTCACCTCGCTGGGTGGTAAAGACCCTGAGCCAGTGCGGGAGGTTGAGCAGTACCGGCTAGAGATAGTAGGGCTCACCTCCACGCACACTCTGGGCTCTGGAACCCAACTCCTTGAGAGAGGCTGGACTCTCTTCCACTCTGGAGTTGCCCGCAGTGAGAGGCGGCGAGCTGGTGTGGGCTTGCTTATACCTCCCCAGCTCAGCTGCCATGTGTTGGAGTTTTCCCCGGTGAACAAGAGCGTCATTTCTCTGTGCCTTCGGGCCGAGGATAGGTCTCTCATTGTTGTTTCGGCTTACGGGCCGAACAGCAGTGCAGAGTACCCGGCCTTCTTGGAGGCCCTGGGAGGGGTACTGGAAAGTGCTCCAACCGGGGACTCCGTCATTCTACTGGGGGACTTCAACAGCGGAATGGCCACCCCGATCTGAACCCGAGTAGTGTTTTGGCTTACTGGACTTCTGTGTTAGTCACAGTTTGTCCATAACACCATGTTCAAGCATAAGGGTGTCCATCGGTGCATGTGGCACCAGGACACCCTAGGCCGGAGGTCAATGATCGACTTTGTGGTCGTGTCATCTGAACTCCAGCCATATGTCTTGGACACTCGGGTGAAGAGAGGGGCTGAGCTGTCAACTGATCACCACCTGGTGGTGAGTTGGATCCGCTGGCAGGGGAGGAAGCTGGACAGACTCGGCAGACCCAAACATATTGTGAGGGTCTGCAGGGAACGTCTGGTGGAAACCTCTGTCAGGGAGGTCTTCAACTCGCACCTCCAGGAGAGCTCTGACCAGTTCCCGAGGGAGGATGGGAACATTGAGTCCGAATGGGCCATGTTCTCCACTTCCATTATTGACGCGACTGTTCGAAGCTGTGGCCGTAAGGTCTCCGGTGCCTGTCGTGGTGGCAATCCCCGAACCCGGTGGTGGACTCCTGAAGTAAGGGACGCTGTCATGTTAAAGAAGGAGTCCTATCGCGAATGGTTGGCTCAGGGGGATTCCTGAGGCATCTGACAGGTACCAGCGGGCCAAGTGAGCGGCAGCATGGGCGGTCGCAGGAAGCAAAAACACGGGTCTGGGAAAAGTTCGGGAAGGCCGTGGAGGAGGACTACCGGTCAGCCTCGAGGAAATTCTGGCAAACCATCCGATATTGTCGGGCGGTGGGAGGAATAATTTGAGCATCTCCTAAATCTAAAGGGTTAGGGTTATCTAAAAAATTAAAGTGATGTGATCTAAATTGTGAGTTTTGTGATCTGTTGGTTGCACCCTTAGTGGAAATCCTTACCCTCACCCTTAGTGCCAATCGAGTGCTGCTGCCACTACATCTCATCCTACCTCTAAAATGCAGATATTAAAGGACACGTTTCAAAAACAGGCTGCCTCTTCACAAAAAGCTAGTGACCTATTTTGCACAGTTTTGATACATTTTTTTATTCTTGTTTAATGTTGATTTTGCAGTTTTTTGTTAAGGTTTTGGAATTGGACGGTTTTAATATATAACTAAATCTAATGAAATATAAATCTTAAAAATAAATTTATCAGAGTTTTTTCAACATTTTGAAGACATTTTAAAAATACCGCAGTATACCAATGACTGTGATAATTTTGGTCACAATTACTGCAGTGGGAAATTTTCATACCTTTATATACCTATTGACAGGTGATCAAAATAACTGTACGAGGGGAAATTATCCAGCTTTTGCCATATCTCTACGGGGAGTAGAGCTGCCCTCCAGGTCAGGCACAGGTCACATGACTGACAACCTTTTTTAAGGCATATGAACAATGTACAATGTGCAACTTGTTTCCACACAGTGGATGGGGCTCAGAAAGGCGGTGTTATAGCAGCTCAAATGTCTGACATGAAACCACATCAGTACAATAACAGACACCAACCACGCCTGACATTCTGTGGGCTAAACATAGCTATGATATGGGATTAAAGCTGTAGTCTTTAACTTTTTTTGGTTACATTTAATGTTATAGTGTAATAATCCACTGTGGGTCCACCCAGTGGCTGTAATTTGATTTGCAAAAATCTACCACTCCTAGAACCAATCAGAGCCAAGGAGAGTGTCTGAGAAGTGCCAATCACTATCGTTCATAAGCTGCTGGCAGCCCCTCTTCCTCACGCAGCATGTACTGGGCAGTTATAACATAAGTTTGTGTTCAGGATGCTCTGAAGTGGTTGAATTTGTTTAGACAAATAAAAGCACTACAATACACGCCAAAATCTAAATGCACACAATAAATTTCTCATTCACAGCTCTATTACAGGCAACATTCCAAGCTAAAGCTGCTGATTTGATGCTGGCAGTCAGCAAAGGCTCTCAATAAATGTTGTTCCCTTACATTCAAAGTTACCACATACAAATATAAGAAATGGTGGTATTTATTAGGGATGTCCTGAACATTTTTTATTTTTTGTTTTGGTTGATCCCGCTCCGAGTCATTTAATACTTAGTATCTGCCAATACTGATTCTCGATTCGATACTCAGCCTTAAATATTTTCCTGGATAATACAGAAGCATTAAGAAAAAAGTACCTGCATCCAAGCTGTTCTTAGTAGTTTTTTTGTTTTGTTGAAACAAAGTATATACTTTCATATAGCTCTACCTTATTCTGCATATGCTATTACAACATTGGCCTACTACCTTCCTTGTGTTAGCAGGTGAGTCTGTGACGCTGCACTGTGACAGCAGACTCTCGTGTACAGCCAGCTGAAGTGTGTGTGAGACGCAGCACACGCTTGGTACCACCATATCATCCACTGCTTTTTACATATTTCTTACATTGTCACGTAATATGAAGTGGATGTGTTGCTTGACCCACGAAACTAGTGCGCATACCAGCACGTTGTAACTCGAAAGTGGAGTCAATGTAATATAATGCTGATCCCAGGTATGCAGGGCATACCAAGGATTTAAAAATTCAAGATGTTGAAGAAAACCCTGATCCTCTGCCATGGAGATGAGCTGGTTATCCAGAGCGATTAATTCAGTTATCTCCTCTGTGATATTTCTAGCCATGTTGCTGTCTTGAGGATATTTCTCTTTCCTTTTGGAAGTAACCGTGAGCGTTCGTTACTTCGGTGTCTTTACTCTACCTACAGCAGGAACATCAAAACTCTGTGAAAACTGGGTTCTTGGCTCATTGTCCTTAAGACAAATCCATCTGCACATGACTGATGATGTGTGATTCTTGGAATCAGGAAAATCTCAAGTAAAATGCTGAGGGGAGGCGTCCTTTCTCAACACTGTTGACTCAACACCCCTTTTCATCTTTTGAATGATTGGTCATCCTGGCTATTTAAACCTAATTAATACAGGTTAACATGTAGGGGAAATTTGTTCAATTGAAAGGGGGTGGGAACAGGAAATGATTGACTCATGATGGATTTCCAGTATATGCTAAAGCTAAGATTAACAGGGAGAGACTGCATAAAATACACGGTTAACACCAGGCAGCTGCAAACAACGATCATTTTGACAATTTCAAATCATTGCAATTAAATGTGAGCCACCAAGGAACACGTATATAGAGTTTACACACTATATACTCCAAGCCGGTAAGTAAACACAGTTTGGCAGAACGACAATTCTAGCAAACAGGAGCAGACACATAACGAGGTTATGCTAAAGTTAGCTCGGTGACATGTAACTTCAGATGCTGACGGCTAATATTAGAGAGTGCGACGGACTGCTGCATTCTGTTTACAGCATCTCGCTCTGTGACATCACTCTGACAGCTGGAACGTTACTCCAACCACTTGCTATGTTAACATAGCCAGCTAATAAACCAAACTAAGAAGTTCCCATAACTTAATTTAACTGGTGAAACAGCACATCAGGCAAATGTCGTCTGTAACAAGCTCCGAATTTCTGTTAAAACAGGTTTCTGGAGTTGCTGTGAAGTACAGGAACATACCTCCTTCTTCTTCTTCTTCTTCTTCTTCTTCTTCTTCTTCTTCTTCTTCTTCTTCTTCTTCTTCTTCTTCTTCTTCTTCTTCTTCTTCTTCTTCTTCTTCTTCTTCTTCTTCTTCTTCTTCTTCTTCTTCTTCTTCTTCTTCTTCTTCTTCTT
>JARJLU010001153.1:0-38892 GCA_030272975.1 Sparidentex hasta | reverse complement strand
CAACTAACACACAAGACAGAATACAATGACCAGACAAAGAGTGAGGGGAAACACAGAGACTAAATACACAGACACTAACGACATGACGAGGCACAGGTGAGGAGAGAGGAGGAAGGAAACCAGGTGTGATAATGAGGGGGAGGAGCACAGAGGAACAGACCAGGAGGGAACAAGACAACAGACAGAGGGAGCCAGAGGGGAGAACTTAAAGGACACATGAGGGCATGGAAGATCAAAACATGACACAAGACATGGAAAAAGCAAAACATAACACAAGACATGAAAAAAGCAAAACATAACACAAGACATGATACAAGAAGTAAATCAAATATAAGAAACCAAAAACCAGACACAAGAACAAAACAAAACAGGAGTCATGACACAGACGGAGGGAAACAGAGGGAGGACCACAGGAAAATGTACAAGAGAACTCAAAGACACATGAGGCATAAAAATCCAAACATAAAACACAACACAAAATCAGGAATCATGACAACCACTGCGACTTTACTTTAACTAAGCTTCCTACGAAAAAATTTGTGTTACAGTTGTTCAAGGTGTTCAGTAACCTCTTTGACTTCATTTAGCCGCGTGTGAGCATCTTTTTTTTTAAGACAGATAAAAGCCAAAAAATTCACATGTTGGATAGTTGCTGATTAAAAATCTCTTTGGCTTGTGTCCTCCAGCCAGAAAAAAACCCATCGACTTGAGACAAGGGGACCTGAAAGTGAAAATGCTGGCCCCATTCCGTGCCTTGAGACTCATCCTTGTGGCACTCTATAGCAGCGTTCTTCGCTCCTGATTCAAATGACTGCATCGTTATCAGGCTTCAGCAGGGCTTGATGACGAGCCGATCACTCGAGTCAGGTGTGTCGGGGGGAAACATCTAAGACCTAGGTGGGCCCCCGAGGACTGGGACTGACGAACGCTGCTGCTGCTCCACAGGATAAATGTCACTGTAATGCCCTTCTGTATCGTCTGCCAGAGCTCCTTTTCCAAACTGCTTATAATCTTATGACAGTGAGTCATATTCACTCTGCCTCATAAAGAGGCTGCAACTGTGAGCTAAGTTGAAGGTGAACTTGTAAAAGATGTTATAATGAATCAGCCCTTTTTTTCAATTTTTACTGCTCACCTGTTCCTCGGTTCTTTGTTAGCCAATGTGTCGCATTCACCGCCAGCCGCTTTCTCATTTTCCGTTTCCAGAGCATGTAGCCAGCCTCTCATAGCGCGTCTGCCCGCTACCTGATGGTTTGAACTGCTCTAGTGTACATTCATCTCACTCAAGGACATTTCGACAAGACACACGATGCCACACGAGAGCCGAGGCCGGAGCTCGCGGACGCGGGAGCATCCTGTCTAATCACCGGGACGGCCTTTTGTAGCTGTCAGATAAATTCCAATATTGTCCAGCCCCCCCCCCGAGTCCCTGCAGCAATAAATACTCTCGCTCGTGCCGCATGTGGAAGATTAATGACATCAATCAAGCGTCCTCATCAGGCCACACACATACACGCCGCCAACACTGTAATCTGCTCCGGTTGTTTTTCTTTGCAGACTAGCGCTCATTTTTCTTCCTCTTTGGGTTACTCCATGAGTGAAATGAACCGGCGCTGTTCAGAGCCACGGCAGTAATTATTTATTGTCAGGCTCGGCTTCTTCCATCTCACAACTCGTGGAAAAGATGGTGTCTGTTCTCCTCCAAGACCGAAGAGTCTTTTTTTTTTTTTTAAAGAAAAAACATGAAGGAATACAGGCAGCTAGCTTCTTTAATGTTGAGTCGAGTCAGGTTTACTTTGAAAGGTCAGAGTCACAAATCATGGATCCGAGGACACTTCACACATCTTCCAAGTGCCACAGAAAACAGGAAGGACCTCCTCTCTAACACTGTAAAGTGAGTACGGCATACAAAGGTATTATGATTTGCTTTTAAATGGGCAGAAACTGACCCAACGTTCTCCATACAAATATTTTCTATTGATAAAATGATTTAATGATAAAATTTTAAAACCTTAAGATTGACGGTGGAGTGTAACTAAGTACTCTATTAAGTACAGTTTTGAGGCACTTGTACTCCCATTATGTTATTTTAAACGTCCACTCGTCCACCACATTTTGCTCTTTTTACTCCACTTCACATGGTAAACACCTTTAGTCTCTAGATTGCATGCTGCATCAGAGCCAAAGTAGTGCATTTCTAGAATCTAATGGCAGTCAATCAGCCAGGTTGATATTCAGCCAACCCACAGTGTACAGTATAAACATGAAGTGTTGTAAAAAGTACCCATTTAATTACAATTAATACCAGATACTTTAAGTACTATTCATAGGGGTGACTTTCACTCTTCCTTTTGCTAAGTTGTATTTTAACATTACACATTTACTTTTACACAAACATGACTTCTGGATACTCTCTACAACCCTACTGAACTCACATCTTTAGATGTTCATCCTGGATTTTACCCAGCATATCCACTTTTCAGTCACCTTGGTTATGTTCATAGCAGTAGATGTTTGTTGACTGCCACCAAGTGGCTCCGACGTCGAAGCACAGCATGTTACATCCCCTGAGGAACAGTGACTGTGATCAAACTTGATCCACACTTGAACGTGTTTGTCATCTCAACGAGACTCTGGCGTTGTGACCTTTGCGGTTAACAGTCGCTCTGTGGTGGTGACATGAACGAACTCTGGAAAGCACATCTGGAGAATTTGTTCTCTGCGAAGGTCGTTCTCATCGGTGTCTATTTATAGTTACAGAGTGTGTATCCAGACCTGGGTTGCTTTTCGTTATCAGCCTGAGTGGACGGGCGGATAAGAGGCTGAACACACACACACACACACACACACACACACACACACACACGTACACAAGAAGGAGATGTGACTCTTCACCATCTATATTCCACACAATCATCAGAAAGTTACTGCGGACCGCGACGTGTGTGATCATCAGCTGTTTAAACACACCCCTCCATCACCAGCCCATAAAAAGCATACGATACACCATCTGATGTGCGCTTTCTGGGATGTTGGAGCTATTGTTGGTGTTACTGTCATACTTGGAATAACAATGGCGTGGCGACAGCAGCCAGTCTTCCCACTGACACACACAGAGGGGAGCACATGCATGCGGGCAATGCGCGGGACCACAATGCCGCTGGGTTTTGCCATCCGGCTCAAGTTTTGCTTTCAAAGACAGGGGAGTTATATGGAGGACAATCACCGGGGCTATAAATACTCGGCCCAGGTGTTCCGGAGTCTTTTCGCCATCTGCTGCTCTGGATATCAAGGCGTAGATCTACTGTGTGAAAGTAAATGTGAAAGATTAAAGTCTGAAAACTTAGGAAAACAGGATTTTGATGATTGAAAACACCTATTTTCTTGTGTGCTTGATTTGCTCAATGCTTGTTTGTTCAAAATGTCTGCAGTTTTATCTCAATTATGCAAAGATTTCAACAATCTGGTAAAAGAACATTTTCAATTTGAGTTAAATGAAAAAAGAAAATGGGTTCTGACTTTTTTTTCCCCCCACAAGTCTGACTTGAATCTCTTTTTGCAGACCTTTCTTAGAATTCTGAGTTTAAAGTAAAAAATTCTGAGAAAAAAAAGCCAGGGATCGTACAAATATTGTAAGAATTCAGAGTTTAGAGACAGAATTTTAAGCTCAATTTTAGAAGTCTGCAAAAAAATAGTCAAATTTTAAATGTAAAATCTGAAATTTAGCTGAAAATTCAGCCATTTTTTTCAACAAGTCTCCACTGTGTGGATAAAAAAGTCAGTTTTGTTTTTGTTTTTACTGTTGCACTAATCATCTTCTGTATTTATAGACGTGTCTGAGAGATCTATTTAAACATCGTGAGGTTAAGTTTGAGTAGGTACCACCTGTTGTGCCCCCCCATCATCTTCCTTTTTAATCCGCTGTGAGTCAGGCTGCTTTTCATTCTCTTCCATGCCGCGCATAAACCAAAACGGCTGCCAGTGAAATGAAACGCGATAAAGTCAAGTACAGATATGGAACATGAAAGACTGAAGCTGTTTATTCGTAGCCACTTTTAATTGTCTGAATATGTCATAACAAAACATCTCTGGTAATAAAAAAAACTCATCCTACACATTTTCTTTAAGTGCTTCGAGTCGTTGCACAGAAAAAAATGGCCGTCAAACAAATCAAGCAGCTGACAGACTGGGGGGGGTCAAACATGCTTTTGTGATCTATAATGCTTAAATCCTACAGCTTTCAAGTCATTTAGCCCTTCAGGTTCCATATTTTCTGTCTGCACAACTTCCTCTTCCCTCGCTCCTCGTCGACCAGCCTCGTCATCTGCAGGACTCCTCACTGCGCTCCGCCGCCTGTGTCGAACATCTTCTTGCGGCCCTCCATGCCCGACATGGCCTCCACATTCTTACGCCAGTCACCCACCTCCGAAGTGAGCACCTGGGGTTGAGAAGAAAGTCATAAATATTAAAGTACATCACCTCCCTGAGAGTGTTTTATCTACACCTGCATCCTGGATGAACCTCAGGGATGTTCTGAAATGTTCGCAAGTTTTGATACCTTATCCTGTTTGACGTCCTCCTTCTTCACAGACTTGAGGTTGGCTCTGAGGTCCATGGAGCCCTTGTGTTTGGAGCCCAGCAGAGCTCTCATCATCTCGTCTGCCGACACCCTCACCTTCCTCAGGGCGGGCTTCTTGAACTTGCCCCCGAGGTCCTGGACCTTCAGCTTCAGCTCATGGATCTTAGACATGCAAAAGAAAATACATGAAATAAAGTTTATGTATTCTTCTGTTCTCACTTTCACTGACCGAGCCAATATACATGCTAAAACCGAAACATTAAATATTTTCAAGATGACTTTTGCTCAATTATGGACATACAGTCATGCAAACTTTCTACTAGTCAATAAAGGATTTTTCTTTATTTCTATCTTTCTTTCTCAATAACCTCTGGCTGCAATGAAGAGAATACAACTTTTTCATTTCGTTTTTTTTTTTCATTTTAAGATATTGACTGAGCTGTGCACAATGATGAGAAGAATCTGTGCCGGGTGCTGGAGGCTACTTACATCTTTGTTGTGTTTGCTCACTTTGGATTCACAGTCATATCTCTCCTCATCTGTAATGTCAATCTTTGAGTGAAGCTGTTTGCAAAGATTCTGAGGAGGGGGAAAATAGACGGTTTTAATATGACATTTTTTTGTACATTCTCTGCAGAAGACGAAGCTTTTCTCTTGAAGTTCATGAACCTTACTTGTAGCTCCTCCAGTGATAATCCAGACAGTTGCAAAGGGGGCAGCTTTTCACCTAGATAGCGCACCTTCTCCTCCTCCCTGTCCTGCGTCTCCTTCTCCAAATCTTCACATGCTCTTTGGAGGAGGAGCATCTAATTGGAGAAAACAGATAGCAATCAATATTTTGATTAAAGGTGCCATATAGTGAATGTACATCATCACATAGCAAAAAAAAATGTCTTAATCTTATTGTGATTACTGTACAGAATCTCAATATATAGTATGGCTACTGTATAGAGAGTAGGTCAACCAATTTGGATAAAGTAGAACTTACATTTTGATAAGAAAACAATATCCACATGACTTCAGACAACGTTGTGTCTCAGTTAACGGTGTGTGAACTAGTCAGCAAGCGAGCAAAAGGCTAAATGGTTAGCTAAAAGTAATGTATTAATGGTGAAATAGGACAGTGAGTAACAACAGATAACTTGCTAAAATAGTTAACTAAAGTATCTAATAGCTTAAATAGCTCGAAAACTTAGCTGATAGCCCAAATAGTTCAATTAGTTAGCTAAAGTATCAGATTGGCTAAATAGGTCAAATAGTTGGCTAAGAAACAGGCCTAGTAAGCCATAGGCTAATGGACAAACAGTTGGAAAAGAGGACTAATGGTGGTTAGCTAAATGGATACTTTTTTTTTTTTTTTTTTTGAATAGTTGGTTAGTAGCAACAGATAATAGCCAAAATAGTTAGCCACGGAAACATATAGCTCAAATAATGAACTAAAAGTAGTGGATAAATGGTTGATATTGGCCTGGTGGCTAAGCTAACAAGATAAAAGAATGGAAAAATAAGCTAAAAGTGTTCATTAAATAGTTTACAAGTAGAAAAGTCATAAATTGATGGTTTGAATTGTTAGTTAAAAGTAATAAGCTAAGTAGCTGGAGCAGTCAATAGTTAGCTTATAGTAACTGGTTGACAAAGTTAGCGAGGCTAATGGAGAAATGGTTTGACAGACTGACAGGTCTGACAGACTCTTTTCAAATTCATTCAAAGAACAAATTTAGAAAATTACGGGCTAGCGAGGCCACTCACCTTGAGGGAGAGCTTGCGCGAAGCCGAAATCTTCGACTTCGGCTGTGGAGAACAACATATATCAATATTAATTCACAACACAACAGACTTTCATAATTCAGTAATCATTAATCAAGAGAACAATCCAGGATTGTTGGTGGGCACATATACAGATGATTGGTTAATATTACAAGTGCACTTTGCAATATATCATGATAAACTTGAAGAAAATTGAATTCCCTCGTCATGTTTCAACTCAACTCAAACATAATGAACTCCTTTGTGGCTCGTATGGAAAGACTTGTGAGCGTGAGAGATGGTCAACACTTAGCATACTCTAGCTGCTTGTAAAAAGATAATGCTTTATTATTAGGATGAAGTCAAGGGGAAAGCTCTCAGTGATGCTGATAACAACTCTGACAGATAACCACTGCCAGCTCTCCGCCATGTGCGAGAGGACAATGTGCCCCCCTCGTCGTGCACAGAGGATTAACACTGTATAAAGCAGGCTCACCTTATCTCTGAGATTCATGGCTCTTGGTCTGTCGGACTCCTGAAACCCCCAAATAGGGACAAATGAGGGTGATGATGCTTTAAGCGATGGCAATTACGTTTATGTAAGCGTATTAACAAGAAACGCTGCATTAGCTATTTTAAGAAAGTGAATACCAGCTTCCACATAACACAAATATGAACCAGTAGCAGTCAGGGACAGAGGATTAACATGAATTTTCTTACCTCACTGCAACTGTAATCACAAGAACAAACACATACAGTGAGAGAGAATCAGAGGTGTGCATTAGTACAGTTTAGTAGTAATGAATCACCTCAGTGAACCACGATGTAATCTGACCTATAAAAGGCACCACATAGCTAACAGTCCTCCGCATCATTTGACAAGAGGATTAAATGGAGGACAAGAAGAGAACAGTCCCCTCCACCATATTCAGCATCATCAAGTTTTTTATATAACACCCCAAAGGACAAAGAAGACTGAAATCTAATTTAACAAATCAAAGATTAGACTGAAGTATTTTTCAAAGATGTGATAACTGATGTAATATAACATTTAATTACAGGTTAATACAGCTGAAAAATACTTTTTAAAAAATACTCATATTGTCAGTAATAACAGTGTTTATGGTTCTGACAACTTAATGAAATACTCTAAGAGAACATCTAAATCTGTAAACTTTTCCTCTCTTTTTTCTTTCCACGTTTTCTCAGTAAATCAGAGCAAACAAAAAACAAGCAATTTTCCAAAACACTATTAGAAAAGCCAAATAAAATGTGCTAACTTGACTGAGAGTCTTAAATACCTAAAACACACGGACCCAGTGATGGTTTTACCTGAGATGTGGTGTCTGCAGAGTCGAAACAGCGGCTGCTGAAGACAATGGGCAGCTTTTTATGTGAGTGGTGTGGCGCGTGGACAGCAGATATAACGTCTGGTCCCAAGAATGTGCTGGCATGGGACCAAGCATTAAATATCACCTCCCCCGACACTGCCACAACACCAGGAGAGTGTAATAATACATCATGAGCCTCACCTTCATCATGTTGTCCTGTGAAATAATCTTATTGTAATTTGGAACAGTAAAAAATAATAATAATAATACACATCACGTATTTAATACTCATAAATACGGACACCATTTTATCTTTTACATTTAGAAGTATAACTTCAACGAGAGGTTAAAAATGGTGGGAAAATATGCTAATTTCCTTTATTGCCAAGAGTTGGTTAATATGCAGCTGGAGCCAGCTGCTGGTTAGCCTAGCTTAGCATTAAAACAGTTAGCCTGTTCTTACAGGGTTCATCTGTTTTCTTGCATTACTACATCAAGAAGTTTTACCATGCTAATCTCCATTTAGTTTATGTCTACTTCCCAAAAAATATATTTTTAAATCACAAACGTATGGATAAAAAAAATGTATTTGTCTTTCTTCATTCACGGCTATACTAAGTATTTCCGAAATAAGTTCCCACAAGCTCCACTGGAAGTGTGACTTCGGCTCTCTTTG
The DNA here is from genome assembly GCA_030272975.1 of Sparidentex hasta. NCBI lineage: Eukaryota > Metazoa > Chordata > Actinopteri > Spariformes > Sparidae > Sparidentex > Sparidentex hasta. The sequence continues at coordinate 30,560 of JARJLU010001153.1, read as the reverse complement.
TGGGCGGAGCTCTGATGCCACGCCCCTCTGCTTGACCTAACTTCACCAAATTTGACGCTGCACTTCCTCAGGTCCTCGGCAACAAACCTGCCAAGTATGAAGTTGACTGGGTAAAGGGTTCTCAAGATATGTGAATAACAAACAAACAGTTTTCTTTTAAGGTTTGATTTTCCCTCAGCTAACTGCTCAGTGAAGCTAAACATCTGTAGTACAAACAACATAGTGCAATAGTGGCATTTCTCATCTTACTGTGGGTGTAAAAGTAAACCTCAGGGTGTAATTCATGCTTGTAATTACATGAATGAGTTAAAGTAAGAATAATAATAAACCACAGCAGGGCCAGGAGTTAAAATAGCTAAGTATTAATGCACTGATGAGTACGATACACACCCAAAGCCTTCAGGCATAACGAAAGCACACATTCACAATCTAAGAATAGGTCAGACCCCTTCTCCCATCATCATGTAACCGTGGTAACATGGATTCATTGACACTATCAACACACACCATCAGATTCAAGGAAGCTCACATCTTTTTTGTAATTTTTTTCACCTTTTCAGGGTATGTATCAAACATGTCATCAAGTACAAAGGTTAATCACATCCAGGCGCGCGGCGACTGTTAGCTCCTGTCATTACCAGCCTGATTTATCCGCGGGGCGAGCGCAGGGTGACATTATCAAGGTTAAATAACGGGCATCGGCTCCTGTGACATTTAATCTATTCTGATCACAGTTATTCTGATAAAAATACCGGCTAGCGGGATTATGCCACAAACTCAAAATAACAAGATGTGGTTCCAGTTTTGCCGCATTGGCTCCGAGTTCATCAGAAAGAGGAGGAGGAGGTGGAGCAGCGGGTTTAAATAGCTGCGACAGTCACATATTGTCTCAACAGTGCCAGTAAGAAGATTTGAAATCTGTGAAACTGAGGACGTTCTCAGCCTCAGCTCTGGTTTGTGTGCAGCACTTGTTAGCAAATTATTTGCCTGCTAACACACTTTACTGTGAACATGGTAGTCATCATGCCTGCTGAATGTTAGCATTATGACCTCCGTACTTCATCTTTGTCCTGTTTGGACATGTTTGTTTTCCTATTTACATCTGCTGTCAACAATCGCTTGGCCTGACTTTATCAAGAGTTCAAAGCACGCACGCTAATCTCAGCCTGAGCCCTGACACTTACTGCAGATCATTTAACCCCCGAGCATCAGGTTTCTCTTCTTTCCACTGGCTTACACTGGAATAAGGCTGATGCAAGTGCTAAGATGTTTTTGGTCAGCCAAGCATTAGCAACAAGGACATCGTTTCGGAAGAGTCGCATGAAACGAGGAAGAGTCTTCGCCTGAGGGCTCTCAGAGATTAGAAGCCAGGGTGAAAATAAAGGAGATCATTCACTTTCAACAGGACAAGTACGTTGAAAGTTCTCGAGTCTGAGTCTCTGCATAACTGATTGATCTTGGAATTTCACCCCTGCCAAGAAGATCTCAATCCACTGATCAGGCGCACAGGGAGTTAGCAACTCACAGATGTACTGTATCTTATCTGGGTCAGCAACAGTTTATGAATATTGTGCCTGCTGATTTCAGAAGTGCACTGCAATAGTAGAGTCTGGAAGAGATGAAAGTGTGGGTGAACTTTTCCACGTCTGCAAAAGAAAGTAATGAGCTGGTCTTGGTCAGCATGACTGAACCACTTTGGTCAGCTCGGTATCAAAAGTCAAAGATAAGCCCAAGGTCTGCGGGCCTCTTGACAAACATTATAAGATGGTTCACTCAGACTGGTGGAGAAGTTATCAATGTTGCCAGTACGAAGGCCACAAGGGGAAATTATAATTACAAAGCAAATTAAAATCAATGGTATGTCTACGCAACATTTTCCCCAGGGGTAGCATGTAAATGTAGAGGGGGACCCAAAACTGATCCTTGGGGAACCCCACAGAATGAAAGGAGCATCTCTAAATAGAGAGTTAGCAAATCCAGCCCCACTTCTCTGAAATCAACATTGCTTTTCAGACCGGTCAATTCGGACATTGTGGTCTGGGTGGGATCTTCTTCTGGGTCGCTGCTCGTGCAGTCGACCGGTTAGCTTGTAGAGTTGGTGAATGGTGTTGTACGGTTTGTATATTTTGTGCAATAATAGTGAGTATTTTGGACATACTAGACATCATCACGGTTAACGGCGTCTTGCTGCCTTTTTTTTTCTATCTGACTTGTTTTGTGTCTTTGTAACGCATAACATTAGCTATACTGCTTCACGCTAAATCCTGAGGAACTGCATATGAATATCAAAATAAACATAGATAAGCTAAAACCCATTCTTGACTAAATTAACGAGGGCGATACATGTGCACGCACAGGAACAAGTGATTCCTTGGTGTCTTTTTCTTTCTTTTTCTACACTACACACCTGAAATACATGGTATATAATTTCCTTGTGACATATGCCGTGAAATATCCTGTTGTATTAGTGCAGCAGTGTGGAACACCGGGCCATGACAACACAGGAGCTAAAGAGACAATACCTCAGCGAGCACTGAGAGGCAATAAAAGGAGGAAGACGCAGGGGGGGGGACAACAAATGTTCTGTCATCATCTATTTTTTTTTTTCAGTGATCCTCAGCAGGTGGAGGAGCTATTTCTGATGCAACCCAACTCCCTCCTGTCTCCACACACACGCACACACACACACCACACAAAGAGAAAAAGATAGGGAGGCCTTGGTATCAGGGAAGTGCTTGTAATGCACTTTCTACTGTCGTTGCTCTAATAAATAGGTGGGTGACAGCTCAATGTGTCGCCCCGTAGTTCTCCGTATGCGGCCGTAAATCTGAACAACTGAGCTCAACTCTGAACCTTTTGGGTCTGGAGAAAGTAAAAAAGGACGACATCATTCTCTTTAACGCGGGCTGTTGATGCGTAGGCCTCAAGGATTGCCGTCCGTCCTCACCTGCTCTGTGAGGTGTCATTTGTTTTGTCAGTTGTCAGCTGCATAATCCATCTGAACCCATCGTCACGCCGCAGCCAGCTCGGCCAGGAGCTGACTGGATGTGTGTTTCAGTTGAAAGCATTCAGGATTGTACGTACAGTGTTTGTGTAAAAAAAGTACTCAAAATCATACCAGATATAATGTGTTGAAATATTTCTCAGTCACCCATATAGATAGGAGTAAAAGACTTAAAGTATCTGATATTAAAGGCACTTAGTAGTGGATCAAACCAGAACCACTTCAAACTTGTACTTAAGTGAATGTACTCAGTTACATTCCATCAGTGGAAACAGAAGATTGAGAAGATTACAGAAAGCTGTATGTACTTGATGTCCATTTTCTTCACTACATCATCATTTGTCAGGTAGATTCTGTTCATAGTAACTATATATCACTATCTCTTCTTTAAGGAAAGGTTCTGAAAACTTAATTACTCGTCACTTTTTTGACAAACAATCTTTCGCTCAATCACAACACTGTAGAATCATTCTCACGTCTCCTCCTCCATCTTCCTGACCATCTGCCTGACTCCTCGCACTTCCTGGATCTCGTACAGACTTCCCTGGGGGCAGCTTTGTTTGGACGCCGGGCGAGGGGAGCAGCTGACGCAGGACCGCAGCCAAGTGGCCTGCCATGGCATCCCTCTGCCCGCTGCTGTAACCTTGACTCTGCGGCACCGGGTGATCTGAGCGGGCCAACATTTCTCAGCCGCCCGCGCTGCTGTCGACCCTTTTTATCCAGAGAAAAGGTTAGTGTGGGGAGGGACTGTGAGATCACTGTGGGGTGGTTTCTTGTGATTGTGTGTTAAACTGTATTGGGATTTCACTGAATGAGGGAATTTTGGAGATGTGTTTCTTGTCACATACCTTTTTTTGTAGTTGTAACTACTGTAGTATGAGCCTTCCAAGACATTCTTCACCTCTGCCAAGGCGATTGTGTTTTTCTCACATCTGTTGTTTGTTTGTTGGTTTGTCAGCACGATTACACAAGAACTGATGAACACATTTCCATAAAAGTCTGATGGAGGATGGCTCTCAGCCCAGAACAGACTCCGATAACTTTAGGTGGGGATCCGAATAAAGGGACGGATCTGGGAGCTCAATTTGATCGAGGACAAAATGGGACTGTTCGGCCCTATGGAGTGACACTCTTCTGAGTGGCACTATGTAGTTTTGGAGAAGAAATTCAAATGCAGGGTTAGGGGGTTTTCAGTACTGGGGGTTTTCAGTACTGACAATATTAATGAGGTAGTAATACTAACAATTTTCCATAACTGAATAAAAAGTCCTACCCAGAGGAAATAAGGTCCACAGAACACCGTTAGAAGCAAACAGAACCAAATTTCTCAGCAGTCACCCAGTGGCTGCTGATGTTCCACTGAAAGCCACAAACAATGGCCTCATGGTGGCGCCAGAGGAAAAGCCAGAGGACTCCACCTGTCCCTGTGAAGTAGAATGACCAATGAATGAACTCACCTGAACCTTATTTATTATCAGAATCTAATCAGACTGAAAACAAAAATACAGTCAAATATGACGTTACAGGTGAGCTGACAGTCCAGCTTCCTGGGACCTGAACCTGCCATGAACAACATCTCATCTGGCCTGTTCGTGGAGACGACACTTCAAGAAATGTTATATTTTTGTTGTTAACAAATGTGGATTCTGTATTATCCGAATACAATTGGAACAGTAAGAAATAATATTTAACATGCACCTTTATCAACCATTTGGCAGAAGATTGATATCACTTTCACATCTGTTCAGTACAGCCAGTTAGCCAGTTAGCTTAGCACAAAGAGTGGGTACGGGGGGGAAACTGCCTCCCAGCACCTTGAAAGCTCTAAATGTGTGTGCAGCAATAAATCATGGAAAGTGGTTTGGGGTTAGATTTGGGGTTTATTTTTAAAGTAACTTGGTACTAGAATTTCATTATATAGACTCCTGTAGTTCCTAGACAGAATGAACTGTTTGTGACATTTGGCCCTGATGAAAACGGCCCTGTAGGCACCAAGTTCTCTCCACGGAGAAACAAGTTACTAAAACTGTGTCTGCATCTGCCTCCACTCACACCTGGCAGGGTGACAAAGAAGTCATATTGTGTCCACAGGAGGTCAGCAGAGGGTTATTATTACACAGCACCACAGCTGCCTGTGTGCAGAGGAAAAGAGCAGAAAATAATCTAATATTGAGGCAGTGAGGCAGGATGACATTGTATATTATTTTCAGCTTTCACTGGGTTACAGTTGTCAACCAGCATCAGTCCTGATGATAACAACCAAATATAATTTTTTTTTCCATCATTCGGGATTTTAACCCTTTAAATACCAATTTGTTTATATGATGCCCTGTTTTATAAATGAAATAACAAAAAAAAGTTATTTTTCACATATAGTAAGTATTTAATGTATGTATTGATATTAACATTTTTACTAATTGTGGTCTTTTAACAGTTGCATGAGGATCAAGTTTCATTATGAGGCAAAGCCACCTATAGGACACAAAGGAAATAGCATGTAGTTGATTTATGGGCCAAAATACAAGAAAAAATCCATTATATAGTGAAAAATAGTAAAAACTAATTACAAACACTCCTCAAGGACCACAGCATGAAAGTCTGATAACATGTGTTTGAGTTTTAATTTGGCATAATATCAATCAGTCAGTCAAACTTTGTGTATAGCATCTTTATAACAGATCAAAATGCAATTCAAAGTGATTGAAACAAGAAAAAAAAAACATGTTAAATGATAAAAGATAAAAGAATTAAAGATAGAACAAGCAATATAGATAATGATGGAAGTGAAATACTACATGTAAAAGGTTTTTTATATATTTATAAATGTAGCATAAGTATGAGAATGATGTGAACAGCTGCTAAATGTAAATAAAATGTACATGAAATATAGTGTAAAGAATGTAGGACTATGATAAAAACAAAGTAGATTAAAATAAGTATCAACATTAAAACTATAAACATTATATGAAAATATATATGTACAGCAGTTTAAGCTGTCTGTAATATACACAATGTATTAAAGACAATTGTACATATTATTATAGAAATTTGAAGTTAAATAAATAGATAAATAAAAAAACATTCTAGACAGTCTACGTTAATACAGTCAAAATGATCCAAAAATGACAGCACAAAACTAGACAATAAGATTTTAAGGTGACCAGTGTGGCGTTAGGGTGTGGTCCTGTGTCTGACAGCAGCAGCGTCTCCATCAATCATCCTCCGCTAGTTTCTCTCCTGCAGTGCAGACTCTGACCAGCAGGAGGCGGCAGCTCCTCACACCACACACACACATGCCAGCGGGCAGCTGAGACCAGACGTCTTTCATTCTGCAGCAGCCAGAGTCAAGTCAGCAGCTGCAGCGACCGGATCCTGGCATGTCAAAATAATGCACAGGGTTATAGTTTATTATCAGCTAATTTAAATGGGATTCTAAAGTGATGCATCTGTTTAGATACCTGGGCTCAGACATGTAAAGGGCCCCTCCTACCTTTCAAAATAAAAGAAAGGAAGAAATAAGATATATCTCTTAACTTTCTGACTCCAAAAGTATTGGACTCCTCCACATGGTTTAGACTCATGTGTTGATCTATCCATTTGTCTTTTTAAAAAACAAAAACAAGATGCATATGCAAGTGTGTGCACTGGTGTATATTCTAGTTATATAAAGCAAATGTAATCTCTTACAGTTGAACCAGTTAACAATGTAAGATGCTACATTTTCAACCTCATCAACCCTCATGGATCTTTTAGTGGCTTCATTAAAACCTGAAAAAAAAAAACTCTGTAGTGGCAGGAATCATAAAAGTGAGATGTATATTTTACATTTGTATTCAGTTCAGGTACCAATCTCCTCCAGAAATGCTTTGAGGACTAGATTTTTTTTTCCCCCATGCGGTTAGAGGATAATGAAGTTCTCTGTCTCAAAATCTACTGTTTTTTTTGTTTTGTTTTGTTTTTTCTTCATGATGAATCTGATTTTGGGTCATCAACTTTCATTTTTTAAAGTTTGACAGGTGTTGCAAAAGTAAAAGATGGAAGTTTTTAAGCTGCATCAAGTTAACCTATAAAAGTATAAAGAATAATAATATACACATCAATGCATAAATAATAATAAGACATTTATAGACTTTATTTGCCAAACAAGAGGACGACTCGAGTGTTCTGTCTTCGTACTTTTATTTTGAAGCGCAACTTCCGCTCCGGCCCCTGCTGCTTGACGCCATCTTGTCGCTCCTCTGACAGCACAGGCAGCACTTTGTCTCAGCCAGGGGAGAGAAGGGGGGAGGTGGAGGGAGTCTCTCAATTGGACTGGCCCGGTCTCACACTCGCAGCGCAGACCCTGCAGCAGGACGCGGACCGAGGAGGCCCCGAGGAGAGGCGGGGGACACAGGCTCGAGGTGGAGTGGACCGGCGGGGAGGGGGGAGACACACACGGAGAGACCCCTTTCAGACTGGGATAGAGCGGGACACCGGGCGGGGAGGGGGCCCCGCATGATTCCTCCTCGCTATCCGCGGGCTGTGATGATGGTGGTGATGCACCGAGAGCACAGATTCCTGCGGAGCCCGACACACTGCACCACGACCTCGCAACCGAGCCGCTGCAGGGGCTCCTGCCGCCCTCTATCAGAGCCCGAAAACTGGATTTCCAGACCGATGCTCGAGCCGAACCACCGGGTAACGGACTAACGTTACCCTGCGTGCTCCATTCATACTCCGCCCCGCCGCGGGATGAGACGGGGATTTGCAGCGGACGCAGACACCAGCTTTGAACCGAGCCTGCGTTTGACCGGGTCCAGGTGCGCGCACCGGGTTTTGTTTTGAGCCGTGCAGCAAGACGAGAGAGGAGGTGGGGGGAAGATGTTGGTGCGATGCTACCGGGGCAAGCTGTCGGTGTGGGCCGCTCTGTGCGTGCTGGTGCTCGGATGGTTCTACATCTACCCGGGCTACAAGCTGCCCCAGGATAAAGAGATCGTGGAGGAGGTGCTGAGGCAGGGGGAGGCATGGCAGAAGAACCAGACGGGCATCGATCTGTACAGGTTGGTGTCATGGATCAGATTTATGTATTTGCCAAAGGTGCGGCCCGGTGCACTCACCTGCCATCAACCGGGCTCCCATAGGTCTCTGATATGTCCACTTTAGATCATGAGTTAATGTTTAATTCGTCATATTTCGCAACAAACGTGTCAACAGTAGGGATGAGTCGAGAACAAAATAAGCCCCTGATCACAATCGGAACCCAACAAATGTAACTGGCACAGATGAGTTTTCTGTCTTTCTATAATCACAACAAATCCACTAGGTTAGGATTGGTAAAATGTTGTGTTCTGGGCTGGATATGTACTGATTTCTCCTTTAAATACACCTGGATCGTAGCCAGGGCTGGAGTTTGTAAAAAGTAACAGTTTTTTGTCATCACAAATAAAAGCAAATGTCACATTTTTGTCACCACCAACACGGCTGGAAATGTCCTGAGATGATTTGTCATATGCATTGTTTTGTAGCTGGAGATTCTCCCGAGGTTTCCTTTAAAAAGAAAAAGTCCGCTGGTGTGACGTTTACAAAAGTTGAAACGCCGTCACTCGTCAGAACTTCTGCTGTGGTTTCAAACGTACTGATGCTGAAACACAGACCCGATCTGAGGTCACTGGGCTGGTCAGACTGTAATCAATGCCCAAAAGAAAATAATTCATATTTGTATACGTCTTGAATTAAGAACCTCGAGCTCCTAAAAATCACTACTCTTATTCTTCCGAGAGTGATTAAAGCTGAGGAGAGTCCTCACAATCATAAACAAATTCAAACTCTATCCCATTACATTGATACATATCTCATTCTGGCTGCTTCCTGGTAAATAATTAAGCCAATGTTCCAGCCCATCTCTCGCCAGACTCCCAGATGTCCTGTTGATGTAATTCATGTCAAGCCATCCTGAGACCAGACTCATTATATCCAACATCCTCTCTGCACAGGAAGTTGCTGACTGAGTGCTGCGATCCCAGGAGGATGTTTGCAGTGACCAAGGAGAACTCGCCGATGGGCAAGGTCCTGTGGTACGACGGCGAGTTTTACCACTCACACACCGTCAACAATGAGACCTACTCGCTATTTGTGCAGGTACGTATAAAAAGCTGTAACTATAACATGTCACAGAAGAGCAGCATCTGCATGGCTCTGTTATTCCTCTGCTCCGGTGGGAGGTTCTTCCCCTCAGGGAACCACAAGACTTCTCTTTCACCGCATGACTTTGAGAAATGCCGCTGTGTTCTCGAGAAGCTGCTCAGACCAGACGATGGAAAGCGCTTTTTCGTCCCACTCAGCGCAATTCAAAACTGTTGTGGCGACTCTGTGGGATTCAGCGTGGATCCTTTGCTGATCCATGATGGAGACGGGGGGAGGTGGGCAGCGTAGGAGGCAGTGTTCTGCAGTGAGAGGGGAGTCGGTGTTAAGATGTGATATAAGAGCAACAAGACACCTTTTTTTGCGCGATGCTGCAAACATCAGGTAAAATGTGAGGATGCGAGACACGACACAGTCCTCTTTCATTTTAAGATTTCCATCACTTTGGGACCAATATATTTGAGTTTTTATAGGAACAGAATATAGTTGGAGATGTTTAGATGAGGATATATTTGAAGTGTTTATGGATCTTGTATGCTCTGGTTAGGTTTTGGCACACACAACACTTGGTTATTTTTTCGGAAAACATCATGATTCAAACAGTTGTAGATGACTCGACACGTGAAAAAATATCCAGATTTGAGCACCACAAAAACAGCTGGAAATGTTCAGATGTCTCCTGAAATATAGCCAGTTCTGTTCCCACAAGCACAGCTGGACATTGGCCAGACTTCCAGTAGGTTTGGTCACCACAAACACAGTTGGAAATGTCCCAAAATCTCCTTAAAAAATAGCCAGTTCTGTCACCACAAACACGGCAAGAGATGGCCTGACTTCCCACAAAAAATATCCAGGTTTGGTCTCCACAAACATGGCTGGAAATGTCCAGAGATTTCCTCAAAAACACCTGGTTCTGTCGCCACACCACTCACAGCCTGAGACTGGCCAGACCTCCCTTGAAGAATATCTGGTTTTGATCACCGCGAACATGTCTGGAAATGTCTGGAGGTTCCCTTGAAAACTCAGCCTCATCACTTGTAACGCCACCATCCCCTCCCCCTCCCAATGTGGAAGTCAGTTAATAAACATGAAATGTGAATGTGATGTGGCACGTTTTGCTCAAATGTCAATATGACATACGTAAGCCTACGCCACGTACAAACATGGACTAATCTGGGGCTTGCAGAAACACTGAGTGCTCACGTTACATCCTGGCGACTGGGCTGTTTTTTTCCGTCTTGTGTCTAATCTAAGACAGGGATGTTTAAAGCATGAGTAAAAGCTGGTGGAGGATGTGCATCTCCCTCCTGAGTTACTTCCCATTTCCTTTCTCATTCAGAGAATATAGTGAAGGGCAAGAATGGACCAGGACTGGGTATTTATGCTTGTGTGCGGGTGTGTGTGTGCATGTGGATGAGGGTATTTGTGCCTGGAAACAGGACGAAATGATAAATGATGGTCTGAGCGCTGTTGCTGTGGTTTTTGTAACCAGGGGCGGCGCATCTCACTAATAATCAAGATTGGATCCCTATTAGCGCTACAGCAGATCCGCAGTTTAATATCCTGGTTTGGTGAACGCGATGAATGTCTGACTCTAATTTGCAGGCGTGAACGGTGATGGGGGAGGTGGATTTAAAAAAAAAGAATTTGAATATGAATTGAAGCCAAGCTGAGGCACAGTGTGGTGTGTGTGAAGTGGAATATACACAACGTTTTAGCCAATGAGTATCCATGCTTTAGATTATGAGCACATTGGTTCATCAAAATTAGAGCGAACACAATGAGTTTAATCATCACGTAGTCGTTAATTAGTTGATAATTAATGAGTCATTTTTTTCAAGCAGCTGTCTCAAAGATGTGCTGGTTTGCTTTGTTTTACATGATTGTGAAAGTGCTGGGCAATATATCGATATTATACTGTTATTGTGATACCAGACTATGTTTTGTCTTTCAAAATGTCAAAACTAAGGCTGAAATAAACGAACAAGTACGATAAAGTGAAAAAAGAAAGTGTACTCAACATATTGTACTATTTAAGGTGGTTTCAAGATACTGTGTTACTGAGATAATCGCCACCACCCATTTAAGATCAGGTAAATATCACAGAAATGTTTCTTCCCAGAAGCAATGTCCTGGTTTCTTGATCTACATTATTCTGGTGGCTGATATCTGAATGAATCCAAAAATATTTGAATGGCTGAATCCCAGTGGAGAATAGGAGGATGAAGAGGCTTTTTTTTTCATTCGGTTGAACAATCCCTGTAAAACAAGACGTAAAAATTTGTCTTGAATCTGTTTTATGCAACATTTCCTTACATAAGTGACTGTATTTGTTTGTCACATCTCTGTGTCACTGAAATGTGGCTGGTTATTTTTCTGCCCCTGACTGAAGTTATGATGACACCCTGTTGTACTGTATAACTTTGAACTTTTGCTTGTATCTCCCTGTAACGCTTGCTTGGCCTATTTCTAGTGGGGCGGTTGCATTTCCTCTACAGGCCTATATTGAGGCCAGTTACTGTATATGTGTTTCTCGGAAGGAAGGTAACTAGTAGTTAGGTGGGATGGACAAAGTGCAGGCTCACACACAAACCGTTATTCTCTGCCTTCTCAACTACCAGTGCTGTGATTGTAGGTCTGAACACAGACAACCAAGTTGGCAACAGCTACAGTAGCATCTGAGCATCTGCCAGGGAATGTGCCAATTAGGGCTTTGACGGTTAATTGCTGGTTAGTTCAATGGCTCAAACAGAGCTTTCATACACACAGTTCACTGGACTGTACAGTAGATTCCTATGATCTCTTGTTGTCTGGTGTTCACTTTATGCAGTTCTGCTCTTTGTTGTCCCATGTAACAGAAAATGCTGTTAAAACGGCTGTGTGAAAAAACACTCTGTCACTGATCTCAGACGTAAATAAAACGGGACATAATCAAAATAAAACACAGTCAGGGTTTGTCTTTCAACAATCACCTCTGCTTTAATATAAATAAATCTCATCTATCCACAGAGTAAAATCAATCAATCAATCTTTATTTGGTGCTTTTCATACAAAGACGTAGCGCAAAGTGCCTCACCGAGATTAAAAACAACAACCGAGATTTAAAAACAGTGAATAAAATCAAGAGAAAATGTGAAAATATTGTTCAGAGCCGTTGTAAATCGCCTCCGTACAGTATCCTCTGTCTTCAAACTGATCTCTGTCGGGCTTGGGTGTGTGTTCAGCCTCGTTTATTCGTTGATTCTGCCAAATCCAGATGAACTGGGCCCTGTCGCCCATGGTTACTCCACAGCTAAGTGAACCATGAGCTAATTAGCTAACGCATGCTAGTTACTGCCAAGGATAGCCAGCAAAGAGCAGCAATAGTTGGTTACTCCGGTTATATGCTGCCACTTATTTTCGTTTTTGGGGCTACCTTTTGATTCTCGCCATATTCTTCCAATTACACCTTTTGATAAATTTAAAACTAGCTAAAATCTTTTAGCGGTTGTCCAACACAGAACAAGAATTGTGACAACGAATTAACGATTTTCCAAAGATATTGGTAAAATAATTGGCTTTCTAACTTTCCAGAAATAGCTGGACCACCTGCTACAGTAATAAGTGTCCGCCTCTTAAGTTTTTAGTGGTGGTAGCTGGTTCCCCTCCTCAGCTTGATGTGGTGTTAGCAGGGTATTGTCCTCTGACTCAACTCCCTGTCACGGTCTGAAAGAGACCCTGAGGCAAGGAGGGGTGCGTTTGTGTGTGTGTGTGTGTGTGTGTGTGTGTGTGTGTATTCTCAAGTGTGTGCACTCCAAGGGGAATAATGAGCACAATTGTTTCCGCCATCTCGCTTAATCCATGCCTCCAACTTAAAGGCAGCCAAGGCAAAGAGAAAGGACATTTTTGGCTCTTGCCTCGTGAAGCATGGTATTTCACTGTTCTTAGTGGCGGCTTTGATACTGTCCTAAGCCAGGCTTTAATATAGATGATGACAGGGTACTAGTATGGGTACTAATACCCCAGGGTGGAGCCTACTTTTGCAGTTGGAAAGATTATAGAGTGGCTCAATTAATTTGAAAATAAACTGATGAAGAAGATAACCGCAAACCGACTTAATGCCTCTGATTTAAACCCCTGTGTCATGATTTGTGAAGTGTGTGAAAACCAATTAGCAAGCAAGTAGAGATGTCAGCCAGGCTGCCCAGACTTCTTCCCTTGGATGGCAAAAACTGAGACTTAATGGTCGACCATGGGCCAGCGAGAAACATCTACTGTATTGCAATTTTAAAATTCATAATACCAGGATCCCAAGTTCCCTTCAGACTCTTCCTACATATTTAAAGAGCCTTTTTACCACCCTTTAAAAAAAGCACAAACAGTCATTTATAACTATATTATAGTCTTTTCAATCATTTATTTGTCTTTAGAAACATTTGTTGGACTGAAAAAAGTAATAGATAAACGATTGAAATAGTTAGCTAAAAGGTAATAGATCAGCAGCTGAAATACTAAGCTGAAAGTAATGGATTAACAGTAGGCTTAAAGAAAGAGACACTGAAATTGGTTGAAAAAGGTTGTTAAAAATATGAAAAGGAGGTCAAATATGCAAATAAGCTTTACATATTGGAAACAGCTGAAAAAGTTTTTAGCTTAAAGAAGCTCTGAAAGGTAAATGGTTGTAAAAGTAAGCTAAAACTAATGAACAGTTGTAATTGTTAGCTAATAGATACACAGTTGAAAAGGTTAGCTAAAATTAGCCTAATGTATAGCATAAACCAGTGAAATAGTTAGCTTAATGTAATGGATAAACAGCTAAAATAGTTAAAGATAAAACTAAGGGGTAAACAGTAGAAATAGTGAACCAGTGGATTTACTCAATGGTTTAATAACCCAGTGCTGCCATGCCTCCATCCACCTCTGTATTATTAATGATTATATTATACCCTGTTTAAACTGTATACAGGGAGCAGGTATGCAAGAGTAGTTGAGTTCTTTTGACAGGACTATGTGGAGACCAGATATAAACACTGTGCAGAGTCTGAAGAACAGACATTAACCAGAGCGCACACCACAGGTTTGATTATGGAAGAGCAGAGATAACAACTGTAGAAAGTGTGTGTCTCCATCTTTGAAATGTGTTTTCTGCCAGAGGTAATGTGATTACATTTGGCTCAGATTTATACGTTTGTTTCATGCTTGGTAGTATCTCCTTTATTGCCTTTCTGTTGGTCTGTGCCTGCTTGGCATTTATGATTAAATAATCTCACAGTGTATAATGAAGACTTTGTTCTGGGAGCATATGCCAGAAATGTAATCTGATTCACAAGCTGCGTGACCTCGACTGCCTTTTGTCGACCTCCTCGCTGCATGTACCCGAGCTCGTGTGTCCATCAGCACGCGAGCCTGTGAAGGGAAATTAGCAGGTCTGCTCGTGCTCCGGCCTCAATTTTGGGATCTGAGTTGACAGAAAATTAATATTTGTTTATGTGCATGCGTGCAAGCGGCTCTGTGTGTGTTTGCGTCCAGGTGGTTGTGTCAGCGCGTACGCTAAACAGAGCTGCATGTTCTCTCCTGCCCAGGACAACCCTCTGCAGCTGCCCCTGAAGAAGTGTGCGGTGGTGGGCAACGGTGGCATTCTCCGCCACAGCAAATGCGGACGGGACATCGACCAGGCCGACTTCATCATGAGGTGAGAAGCAGCAGAACCCCGTGGGGCAGCGAGTGCAGGTCCGTGCACGTATATCACTTCCCCGCTGTTCTCTCCAAATGTGAATCTGCTGTGCCCCGGGAGAGCAGCAAAACACCGTCAGCCATCAGTGTTAATGAGAGCTGGTGTCGACTGTAGCCACGAGAGAAAGACAGAGACAAAAAAAAAATGGGCCACGGCAAGAGCAGGAGAGAAAAGAGGTTAAGCATGAGACAGCAAAAAATGGGAATGATGATGGAGGAAGGGAGCATGAGCAGGAAAGCAGAACAGAAATATCTGATGTGACGCAAACTACAGTAGATGCTAGCTATGGAAATGTGAGGCAACTGTGTCGCACAAGGGGAATCATTTACATGTTGTGAACAGGAGATAACAGTGCTTTTCCATTTGAAAGAAGTAATCAGAGAGGCATCTGTAGTTTTGACAGAGGAAGAAACCATCTCTGACAGAAGCTGTAATCCTCCTCAAGAGACTGACACCTGCACTGAGTGTTGAAGCAGATCGCACTGAAATCTACAGATCTGGAGCACGAGGAAATGATCACACCCTTCATATCCCGACTAGTCGGTTGCATGTAGACCATATATAGTTTCGTAATCAGATCTGTCATATTGTAGTTTCAGAACAAGAAACTCTTGATGCTCAAAGTGTGTCGCAATCCAGAGTAGCTGTTGATCCGAGTCAACTCTGTGTTCTTCACGCCATTTGGTTCCCTGTGTTTGTGCACATATTGAGTGTAATGAGGAGCGTCACTCGGGAAGCTTTTTCTCACCTGTTTGCTTTAATTGTCAGTTTATCCTGCCACATAAAGTTTTGAACAGGCTGTCATTGCATTCCGCGTGGTGAAACCGTTGCAGGAAACCCAGGATAATGCAACAAATGAATGTATGCAACCGTTTCTGCAGATGCACCATCGCCACGCTGTCAGTACAGAGAGAGAGAGAGAGACCAGCACTCTGCTTATGAGAGGAGCTGATGTGATTAGACCTTGATTGCTACCAGCTCCTTAAAAGACCCACTGATAAAGACTGACAGATTCTTCCAAACTCTGCCCTGTTTTTGCCATCATCTGTGTATCTGACTATTAAATGAATCACTAAGAAGTTTGATAATCTCTAAATCAGTCAAAAAAAAGTGAATTGAAAGTGAATATTTTCTGGTTCTTTACTCCTCTCAGGCAGTAAACTACTGAAAGAAAAAGTCATTTTGGGGTTTTGGACACTCTGAAAGACATTTTTTAACCATTTTTATGGTAATTTATGGATTAAAACAAGTAATCCAGTAATCAAGAAAATAATCACAGATCGATCACCAGTGAACTTCAATGTTAGATGGTTAGTTTATTTATTAATTCTTTAACTTCAGTCACAAACTTACCACCGTAAAATGGCTTGGATGGACAGATTACACTCTGGATATGAGGAAAAATGTGCGTCTGTATATTTGATGCACAGCAGGGTGCGCCTGTATATATATAACCAAGGTTCAGGAACTGGATGGCGCCACTTCACCTCCAGCCAATTAAACCACCCCTGTCTCCTCAACTCAGCCACCTGTGACTCGTTAAGTCGACCACCCATGTCGCCCTGATTCAGTCACCTGTGAAACCTATAGAGGCGAGCCTAATCATTTCTCTCACGTTCGTCTCAAGTTCTGACATCCGTCCACACTAAGACAAGCACATTTGAAATCCTCACCACCTTCCGATGAATCAAGAGGATTATAACATTATGCGAAGATCTCTTTGGGTTCCTTAAGGGTTTTCTGGGTCCCTCCTCCATCTTAAAGATTAATTAACAGGAAAAGTCTAAATCATCCAGATGGGGACATGTATAATTCTCACCTCACCCGCTGCTTGCCTGCTCCGAACCCTGCAGCCGGCGAACGGATGCAGGAATCGATCGACTTGACTCAATAAAAGCAATTTACTACAAATGTGATGAGTCACGAGGCTGGAGTGGGATGTTTGAATAAGATACCAGCCAGTTACCACGTGGTTTGCCTGTCAGAGATAAGGAAACATCTGGTCATCATTTATTACTGTTTCTCCTAACCTGTGACATGATGGGGCTGGCTGGAGGTTGTAGTTCCATAACGACATGAATCACTGTGATTTTTACTCCACTAAACACATTATCCTGCAAATACGAAATTAGATTTCAGAACAATTACGTCAGCCTCTGGACCTTTAACACATTGTTTCCACCGCCACAATCACATCAGCTTTAATCAGGAAGTAAACTGCCACAATGACTGTAAATCTTGATAAAGCTTTTATGAATTGCCAATGGTAATTCATGCACCGAGTATATGCGGCGTGTGCTGATGTAGAGTATCCGAAATAATGTCAAGTCTATCACGCGTGCTTCGGTCTTTTTTAGGTGTAACCTTCCTCCACTTTCGAAGAAATACGTGGAGGATGTTGGAACCAGGACACATCTGGTGACAGCCAACCCCAGCATCATCGAGAAGAGGTAATCCGCTTGTGTTAGGAGGAAGAAGCTGGTGGGTTATGTTGTGGAATCACTGTGGTGGTGTGAGGTAATGCAGAGCTGAAATATGATATTGTTATTTTTTTATGGAACAATTAAATCTAACGTATAACCTTTCAGGGTGGCATGAATGGATTTTGTAACGTGCGTTAGGTGAGGGAAGCATGTGTGTTGCACCTTTTTTACACAATAAAAACTGTAACATTTTGTGCACATTCAGTTGTGTTACATCAAGAAAATGCCATAAAATCAATTAGAAATATACATTTAGGAGAGAACTGACTCCTTTATGTCAGAATTCTTACACAGAAATAAATAAAACAATCATTTTGGACCCAACAATTAACTCACAGTCATAATGATATTCTTAAGGAATAGAAACCTTTTTCCTGCACCTTTCTACAAACCCTAGGTTTTTAAAAAATGACGTGTCCACAGAAGAATGTTATCAGTATAACCTTGAAATAAAATCTATAAGGAACACAAAGCAATATGAAATTACTCTAATCAATAGGATTTTAAAGAAGGAAATAAATCCCTCTCTTCCTGCTCAGTCTGAGCTGCGAACTGTCCACTTTATCTCATATATGTCAGACCGAAACTTATTTCCTCTCTAGAGCTCAGAAAAAGGAAGAGGAAGCAGACAGAGCTGCAGTTGACTCAACTACACACATCAGTGTACGGTTGCCTGAAACATGTAATCTCAGGCGCTTCACCACAACTGGTAGAATAACTCTTCTCCCTTTCCTCTCTCAGATTTCAGAACCTTCTGTGGTCGAGAAAAGCTTTCGTGGACAGCATGAAGGTCTACGGCTCCAGCTACATCTATATGCCAGCCTTCTCCATGAAGCCTGGCACCGACCTGTCGCTGCGGGCGTACTACGCCCTGGCAGACACCTCCTCCAACCTCACCATGCTCTTTGCCAACCCAGAATTCTTGCGCACGGTGGGAAAATTCTGGAAAGCCCGCAGCGTGCACGCCAAGCGCCTCTCCACGGGGCTCTTCCTGGTCAGCTTGGCCTTGGGGCTGTGCGAGGAAGTGACGGCCTACGGCTTCTGGCCATTCTCCGTGGGCCTGGACGAGCAGCCGGTCAGCCACCACTACTACGACAACATCCTGCCATACAAGTGGTTCCACGCCATGCCCGAGGAGTTCGTCCAGCTTTGGCATCTGCACAAAAGCGGCACGCTGCGCATGAGAGTGGGACACTGCCCGCCACAGGAAGGACGCAGCTAGAGCCGACAGTGACGGTGGTCAGCTGAAGTTCAGCAGGCTTTGCAGGAAGCAGATGAAGACAATTTTTTTTTCAGCAGGAAGAACGGGTGCACGTATTTCCTCTGAGGAGCCTCGGCACTGCGTCTGTGTCCACACACACACTCCTGCTGTCCCCCCCGCAGCTAATCCTTAATTATCATGAGAATGTCCTCCACACACACCAGACCAGACCAGACCAGCAGCACCAGGGACAGAAGACACGCCGACACACCGCAGCCACACAAACACACACGTAAAATAATCATACATTCCCAAGAACTTGCCACATCTCCTCCCCTTTATTCCTGAAATGTGTGTGTGTGTGCATGGATGTGTGTTGGGACTGATGAAGGTGAAGTCTGGATGGATGGGGGATGTTTTTTTTGTTTTGTTTTGTTTTTTTGTCCTTGTATGGTGGCTACTGTATCTGAGTGACATATGGGGCAGCTGGACCAAACCCCCCTCTGGGTCTTTGTTAAACAGAGACAGAAGGAGGACTGGGGGGAATAATAAAACGCTCTGAAAGAACCGGTGAAATGAGAGGAACAAGGGAGAGATAATGGCGTCGCGGTACCTCGTAGCTTGAATAGAACTGAAATTTAATGGAGGAGAAAAAAAGAGACTGGCAGGGGGGAGAAGAGTGAAAGCTGGCTGGTGTGCGTCTGAAAGGATTTTTTTTCCTCTGCTTTTCTTCAACCGAGCGCTTGATTGGCATTCTCTTGTGCCAAATGGAGCTTTAGTTCAAAGCAGGATCCATTAGAAATGGAGTCTTAACTACTGCATACCCCGGAATGTTTAGCCGAGTTGCATCTTAACCCTTTTAAGCAAAAAGGGAAAACGAGTACACCCCCCGGTGTCCGCGTATTGTTTCCGTTTGCCAAATGTGATTTTCGGGATTAATGTGAATTCTTTTTTTTTCTTTTTTTTAGGTTCATCAGTGGCCATGGAAAAAAGGGAGCAAGCGTAATCGATGTATTTAATCAGAAAATGAACATTTGTTGCAAAAAAACCAAACAAAACATTACACATAGGTACCTCGCCTCGAAGCGGACATGTTCTCAGACTGACCGCTTGGTATGTTTTCAATCACAAACAGGCTCCTCGACCTGCTTCTTCAGAGTGGAAGTTAACAAGTCGATTCTTGGTGTCTGTACTATACTTGCCAAGTGCCATGCCGAGGGGAACAGTGGTCTCTTTCATACTCTCGCACCGTCTCTGTGCTCTCAAATGGCGAGGCACCGATATAAAGAGATGTACTGACAGAGGAAGACTTAAGGACTCCACGTCACGAAGAAGTGGCATTTTACAGGAATGGGTGGCTTTTGTTTCTTTAGACATTGACTTGTGACATATTGTTTTGCATCTGAGCACAGGAGGAGCGAAGCCTCTTTCCCTGTGCTCCTTTTTTTTTTTGTTATAATTGTGTTCTTGATTTTTCCGTGGGCAAGGGAAAAATAACTCGCCAACACGAAAGGACACGTCAGTTTGATTTATTTTGTACTTGCAGGCCTTGCAGAAGAAAAAAAAACAATGTACTTGATTTGAAGTTTCTTTTGAGATGTTATTTCAGAGTGATAAATGTTAACCGTGCCATATTGTCAGCACTGCAAACTGCATGCAAAGTGCATCAAAACACTCCTCGGGACTCAAGGTACAGAACTTGTCGATAGCTGTTAGCGCTTCATGCTTTTTATCCACCTCCTTGTCTGTCAAACTGAATGAGGTCCAGTGCCTTTGAGATGTGTCGAGGCATAAAGATCATTCAAACGAGGGATATTTCTGACTCCGTTCATGCTCTTCGCTGTGTTTGATTTGTGATCGTGACCCTTGATGTCATGTAA
Source organism: Sparidentex hasta (assembly GCA_030272975.1). NCBI lineage: Eukaryota > Metazoa > Chordata > Actinopteri > Spariformes > Sparidae > Sparidentex > Sparidentex hasta. Next base: position 10,159 of record JARJLU010001153.1, on the reverse strand, counting down.
CATTAACTTAAACGAGAGCTACACGTCGGACGAAGTTAATGAGGCGAAACAAACTCGAATCATTTCTGGTCCAGACGCACGTGTGGCTCCTCGAGACAGAACTTGACGAACACTTTGACCATTTTGTTTTACGTACTGTGATGTTTCTGATTTGCACCTTTTTTGTTTTTGTTTTTTTCTCCTCTCCTGCCCAGTATTGTGAATGAATGAGATGTGACATATTGTGAATTTTAAGTAAGCATGACGATTTTTAATGTATATGTTTTTTTGGTACACAGATTTGTATCTTTTATGCTCGGATTCATGCCCTCATTCCATCCTGTCCGAGCATTAGAGGAACCAGATTTCTTATTGAAAGGGAGATGGATCTGTCATGTAAATATTGGTCCGTTAGCAGAGTGACCAGTTAGTTTTAGTTCTCCGGTCCTTCTTCATAAGTATACTTTTTTCAAACAGCCACATGTGGACTTCATTGAGCCAAACAGGTCTAAATAAACTGCAGATGTTGCTAACAGAAAACATCTGAATCTCTCGCACTGTGCTCTTCCTGCTACTACGTTCACAAATCTTGTGCAACATTTAAGCGCAGTGACATCATAGTTTTGTTTTTAACAATGTCCGTTATTGATCTGGCATGCACGTGTAATGCATATTATCAATATTTTTTTTACATTCCAGTCAGACAGTTTCATATCATGTGGCTGAACATGCCAAACTCATGTTTTATTACATATTAAACGCAAATTTAGGTAAATTTGAACTTGGGCCCTGTTTTATTTAGTTTTGGAGCCCAGGTTTAAAAATGACGTAACTACCCTTTAATAAAATGTGTATGAAAAGTTTCATCTTTTGGGAAAATTTTCCTGAGAGCTAGATGAGAGGGTTGATATCAGTCACATGCATTGCCTTTGATGTTAAATCTACAGATAACAGCTAGTTAGCATAGCTTAGCAGAAAGACTGCTAGCCTCCCAGTACCTCTACTTTACAGCTTGCTATCCATCCAGTGTATCTGTTGTGTTAAATTCATGACATTTTACTGGGGAATTTATTCAAAAGCAGGATGTAAACAGGTTGATTTTCAAAACAGGGAAACAGCTAGCTATTTCTGGTAGCAGCTATGTGCTAACCTAAGCTAAGCTAAGGTACGTGACCGTGTGTGTGTGTTGCTTCTATATTAGCTATAAGCTATGAGGGCCATATCAATATTCCTATCTAGCTTATCAAATAACTGCATCTCCCAAACTGTGAACTGATTATTCCGGTATTTTTTTAACCTGAACCTCTTGAGCCTACATTTACATTCTTTCAGAGGCCAGGTTTGAAAATGACGGAGTTACCCTTTTTAAAAAAAAAAAGGTGTATGAATATTTTTGTAGTTTCATATTTTGGGAAATGCATAAAAAGATTAGCAACTCTCTCAAGTATTTCTGTTAAATTTAGAGCTACAGCTGGTTAGCTGACCGCAAACAGGAGGACACTGCTCACCTATTAGCACCTCCACAGTTTAGTAATCACCCAACATATGTCTTGTGTTAAATCTGTGAGTTAATCTGAGGAATTAACTTAAAAAGCAAGATTAAAACTTTATAGAACAGGTGGATTCTTATTTTGGTTACTGCTTTATAATTAACGTACAGATATGAGGCCAGACACCTCGGACAGAAAGCAAACAAGCCTACATCCCAAAATGTCAAACTATCTCATTGAAGCTGCTAGTGTTAACACAAGGCCCGTGAAAAAAGGGGGACAGGGAAAAAAGAAGATCATGGCACGCACACAGTGGCAGCATTGTCATCCATTTCCTTTCCTCTTTTCCTGCCAACAGGTCACATTTATCAAACCTCAAGTATGCGTGGCTGCAGGGTGACAAATTGGTTAACGTCTTATCGTGGAAAAGGTCACATGTTTGATTGGCTGCAGTGTCTTTTAGCAAGACACTGAAATACCGACCACAGAGTTTGTGTCAAACCATGGGTCCTTCGCCCAACAATGACAATATCTGCTACGATTCTGGTCCCATGAGTATGAAAACACCAAGTTGTGGATGCCGATGTCTTTATCAGGTTTAACACGGCAGAAAGTCTCAGATGTAGTGATGTGATTGTTTGAAGCTACGTTTTTCTGACGTGTCTTCACCTACAGAGCACGAGGATTTGCTTTTATCACGAGTGACGTGACAAACTCAATGTAAAGTGGGTCAAACAGTGGAAGCAAATACATGTTGGCGTTCGCTTTAATCTGATGAGGCTGTTGAAGTCAAAGCCAGTGTGCAGCGTTTTTATGCGATTATAGCATCTTTTAAATTATTCTTTTTGCCACTGTAAAGAAAATACGTTGCTGTCAGCCCCTTTATCTCAGTCTCACTGGGACAAATTCCTACAACAGACAGACTACATTTTTTAATGCTACCACAGGGGGCGCCAGAGTCGTGATTTTTAAATTCCAACACAGCAGCTTTTAAAATTTTGATCAAATATAAACATCTATTTTAAATTACACTATACCATGATTCTGTAGTTGTGGTGATGCAGTAAACACTCAAAACAAATAGAACTGACCATTTGTAAACACTGTTTGACTCATCTTTTGATCCATACCGGTCCAGAGGGCTCAACTTTCTTACATATTTAAATATTTGATGTTATGCCAAACTTTGTTATTTTAAATACCAGATGTACATGTGCTTTATTTGCCTTGAATGATTGAATTTGTTTTTAAAAAAAAAAAAAAAAAAAAAAAACGATGGAGAAAACCTTACGGAGGCATTGCTTTTCTGCGCCACGTCAACCATCACCTCCTCCTGCTCATTCGAGTCGTCTGATGTGAACAGCACTGCTTGAGCATGTTGAAAAAAAAAAAAATCAGAAGTGCAGTTTAAAAATGGAGTAAACCAACTGTATGTGCCACCTTGATTAAAATGTGAAGGATACGTGAGAAAAAGTTTAATGAAAACAACCATATCCATATACAAGGCGAACACTGGTGTCCAATAAAAGAAAAAAAAAATGATACATTGCTGTCAGCTGTGTGGTTTTTCTTCCTCGTGATGGAGCGCCAGATGTTGCTCTGTAACGTTAACTCGCAATCATTTTTAGGTGACAGGACAGATGTGGCGCACATGTGCTCGAAAGTGTTTGACTTTCTCCTGAATATAAGCACGGCTTGTTTAAATGTTGAACCTGTCTTGTTTTCCAGGCTTTTCGTAGCATTCCTGTGGTTTCCCCCCTTTGTGTGGGCAAACAGGAATCTCCGCTGCCCATACAGTTTGTTTAGTGGTTATGAAAATGTTCTGCTCCCGGGAGGAATGGCATCGGATAAACCCCTTCTGCTTGCCACAGCCGTGTCTGCGTTGCCTGTTTTTCTGGGCCATGAATTTTTAAAGATGTGTCAGCAAAAGCTGCACCGCTGTCTCGCAGGCAGCTGTTCCCAGCTGGACCGTTCAGCTTCACCTGCGATGTGTTTATGATCGAGGCCCTAATTTGACGGCCTGGTGCGGAGAGATAGCCTAGAGGACGGAGCATATTAAGGAAGATGAAGATTTAATTATGAAGGCTGTGTGCTTGTGTGTGTGTGTGTGTGTGGTCTGTTGTTGCGGTGTCATGCTGACTAACTTGTTTTTTGGATATGTTAGCAAAAGAATGACTTCAACTAAACCACATGTCATAAATAAGGTTTATAACTTGCATCAGTGGTGGACAGAGCTTTCATATCTGAACAGTGAAGCTACTGCAGAAGTGCCTTAACTCTGCAGGGGGGCAACACCACTGGTTTAAAAAAAAGTCCGATTGTATGTAGGTTTACGAGAAAATCTCTCCACTTCTCACTTCATTTATTACCTCAGTAGACAGTTTCCTGATGAGTTTATGGTTTCAGTTGCTAGTTTCAAGTCTTCTTCAACACAGCATTGATCTGAATTGCGTAAGCTATTGTCCCATTTACAGTAAAATAGACAATAAAGCAGGATATGCTTAAGGCACATAACATACGTTTACTATAATTCATGACAAATCCAGTGGTGGGATATATCATATAGCCTAATGAAGACTTTTGGGCAAGAAGCCTGTCAACCAATTTGGTTGACAGACGAAGCCAAAGCCACCATTGGACTGTCAGCAGGTGGCTAACAATTATGCTAACAGCAGCAAAAACTGTGGTTAATATGGAAAATGGATAAATAATCACAATAGACATTCAGCGTTGGATTTCTCATTATAGATTTACTACAATTTTTATAGAAGACACTGAAGTTCGGCTGGATTACAGTCACACAGGTATGAGCAAAATAAAGTAGCCAAGTCTCTAAAGATTTCCGGAGATGTTTGGTGTGTCATATATCCTAACATAGTAAATGCAGTAATTTCACCTACATCCTTTTTGTAACGGGTCAGTATTTACAGTACTTTATTTACCTCTAAAAGTGATGTATTTCGTTACATTACTGTTAAAACGCTCTGCCACCAACAATACTGAGGACTGGGAATGGATAGGTGAGAGGTCTGTTGAGAAAGACTAGCGTGTAGCATCTCACTGATAAGGTAAAGAAAATTTAAAAAAGAGGAAGTGAATGTCAGCTGGTTCATTTTTGAAACTGTGAACTTTGTTAAAAATTCGTACATGCCCTACTAGCTTATTTTGGGGACTGTGTGAACTGAATTCTGAATTAGCTCATGTGAAGCGTGAACGTGCACAACACTGGCTGTGAGGCTGCGGGGCGACTTTATGACTGCCGAGATGTGGCCACAGCTTAGCCTCGGGTCCTTGGCCAGATCCACCATTTTTTCCAAACATGGTCACTTCTGGCCTCAAAAAAATTAACAACAACAACAGCAACAAGATGGTGACCACCATAACAGCAAACTCATGGCTTTTTTAAATTGTAGTCCACAAACCAGTCGGTGACTTCACAATGATCCTCAACAGCAATTTGTATGGATTTGAATTCTCAGCTCTTAGCATGCTAAACTAAGGTAATTAACAAAGTAATCTTTTTTTTTAAATATCAGCGTGTTAGCGTCGTCCTTGTCAGCATGTTTGCATGGCTGTAAACTCTTACTCGTGTTTTCTTTTTTACCCAGGAGCAGACGAATTCACATCATATCCGTGTGGTCACAGTTGAGATTAGCTGAAATACTGAATTAGCTCAACCGACCTGCTGATCGTTACTTATATGGTATCGCTGGTCGGCTACGTGTGTTTAAGACGAGCTGAAGTTGACGACACCAGTCAAATTGAAAGTTGCACCGCCCCATATGAATCTATGTGGCGTACCATCATTTTAGCCGTCGGCACACTGTTTGATGGAGCTGATTCACCCTGAATGACAAACTCAAGAATTCAGAGGCCATTTCTGACACATTGGTTGTGTTTACGCGCCTTGACATTCAGTCATTTCTCACCTATTTTTAAATTCTAGGCAAGAAGCGGAGCAGTCAGGGAGCAGACATGCCTCACTTGGCAAGTCTGTCTCCTATTTCTATTTCTGGCACGAAAGGCAACCTGCCCATAGAAAGGAGCGAATGTTGAAAACTTGAGTGGGATTAAGAAACTCTCCATCTCTCTGGCATGCTCGCGGCCTCTGCACTATTAAAGCCCATAATAGCAGCTCCGGACATGGATGACATGTTTTTGCCCTCTTGCTGCAGCAGAACTCGGCTCAACGTGTTGGACGGTTTGGCACAAGGAAAAAAATTCACATGACATGTAAACCGAATATAATGGATTGTGGGGCGTTGCTTACATGTAGTAAAAAACCAGAGGGAGTTAGTGTTAATGTTCAGTTTGCTCTGTGACAAAATTCAATTACTTATGCTTCGTTTTCTTGGTTAATTCATATGTGGTGCATAGCGGACACAGCCTGGAGGAGACTCATGCGCTTCTGTGAGTGGTGACTGGACAGTGAACGGGCTGTAAACACTATTTTGGACGATCAGATGATCTCCTTTAAGTCAATAATGAAAGAGGTACTGAGCAACTGTCTGGCTGTGTCTTTGCTTTTATTTGCTTGCATGGCATCGCTGGTGCTCCTGTGGCTGACTGTGCGTGTCTTTACATCCATATTGTCTGTGCACATTAAACAAATATTCAGGCTTTCCAGTCCAGCTGGTCTTGTCAGTGATGCCAGCAGATATTCAGCTGTAAATGAGATTTTCCTCTCATGTGTCTGATGACTAACCTTAGTGAGTCTGCATGTGAACACTGTGCAATAAATCCTTCTCTTACTTTAGATGCACTGAAGTGGTAATCTCATAGTGCGGGTCAGCTGTTTATGTTGGGGAACACTGATTTGAATTACTTTAAGAACCTGCACCTCCACCCACTGTTTTTCTATCCTGAGTCAGTCTTGCCTGTGGTACACCATCAGGTTGAGCTCCAAGTCATTTGGTTTAAGGCAGCCTGCAAAAATCAATCAATGCCGCATTACATGTCTGCTGGGCAAACAGCTGCCTCCTCCGCTGTGAGCTTACCTTTGTTGCAGGGAAACTGAACGGAGCCAAATATTGTTTGTTTTTTATTCATGTGCAGTTTGTGCTGCAGAGTTTCAAATATAAGCTATTGGACTACATATATATATATATATATATATATATATATATATATATATATATGTATAGCAACATGCTAACACGCTGATTTTTGGCAGCATGTTTTTCCGTCTCTCTGGCGAACGTTAGCATACATATGCTTATTAGTGCTAAACACAACAGCAGAGGCTGATAGAATGACGCTAGTTCGCATGCAGGACGCAACAGTAAACAAATGTTCCCATCTGTTAAGATGCACTGGCCGGCCATTTTACCACACTGTACATTCAGTGCATCCATTTCCGTAACATTCACTCCAAAACACTGTATTCCACAATTAAATGGTGACAAAGTGACAATACAGTGTTGATTACGGATGGGGTTTTTTTAAATGATATTATTTTATTTTAAATGTCTCTTACTTTCTATACCAGAGATCCTGAGATGGCATTTGACTGACAGCTCATTTGAGCAGAAAGGAACTTCTATGCCCGCCCTAGACCCCACAACAGCCAGGTGAGTGGTCATGTAAGTAATGAGATTTCAAATACAGTAATATGTAGTTTTTAAAGCCATATACTTGGAAATGACGCAAGTGTGTGCAGTTTAATGCGTTTATATGTATAAAGCAAGTGTAAATATGGAAATAAAGAACTATAATGAGTTTCTTCCCCTGTTACTCTCATACAATCAATCCGCAAGTTGTAGAAAGAGTTTGCAACTGAAGAAGACGGACAGTGGACGGGTGAGTGAATCAGTGTCCCTCGTTGTTCAATGCCCCCGACAACCTCTGTCGTCTCATTTAGAAGCTTGTAAGCGACCGCAGGACTCTTAAAATTCAAAAGTGGAGTGCAAAATCTCTTAAGCTCGTGTTAACCTCAGACCTTACTTCAGGCATCTTACCAAAAATCCGCTCAAAAAACAAAACAAAAAACAAAACAATTGACTTGGCAAGGGTGCTGGAAGTGCTAAAATGCTAACCGATTCAGGGATTTAGGACTCCTTTCTCCACCGAGTCATATCACTAACATGGGCAAGTAACGCAAAAGTTCATTAAAAAGTTAAGATGCATGAAATCAACTTAAAGGCACTCTAATCAAGTCAGTGCTATGTGTTAGTCTCCATCATCACCGGAAAAGTGCATTATGCAGCCTACACTAGTGTGGCCTTGGCCGCTGAGTGCCAGGTCAGATGTGATCTGGTGCTATTAGGTATCAGCGGCTCAGCACAGACGGAAGCTGCCTGAAGGATGTCCGTGGAGCTGGTCAATAGTGTAATGCCACTTTTACATGTTTCTGGATAATATTCTGTTACAGGCACAAGCACGTCACTCCATCTCTGCATCAAACTGCCCACGCAGTGTTCTGACCATGAACAATGGGGTCTGGGCATTCGCCCACGGATTTCCCCTTAAATTCCACCGCTCTGCTTTCTTCTAATCTGACTGAGCCAGAGAAAATCTGACTGCCCAGCAGTTCTCCTCAGCCGTGCGCCGCACTGATACGAGCGGCGCGTCTCTGACATGGTCCACGTCAGGTTTTCTGTTGGCTTGTGGTTTGCTCATGCGTCTACAAGCACGTGAACAGGAAATGAATTTGGCCACTGTGCATGAAAGCATAAAACTCGAATGCTTTTCGAGACAATACTGGAATAAGCAGATGGTGGCAGATTATATACAGACGGAAGTGACAGTTGAAAACTTGACACGGGTTTGTACAGAGTGCAGGGGTTCAAGAAGAGACAAACTAAGTCGGTAATCATTGAGACCCCTGACGTGTAAACAAACGTGTAAAACTGAATTTCTATCATCATTTATTTTTTTTATTTAAGAAGGCATAAGATGTCAAATTACATTTGTTTGAAAAAAAGATGCGTAGCAGCTGATAGAGCCATCTCATTCACTTGCTTGTATTCCGAACAATGTCAGACGGAAAATGTTCATTTACTGGATTAAAGTCACATCTCAAAGTTGATTTTTGCACCTTCTGCTTTAAGAATTACTTGAATCTTTATTAATCAACAAAGTGGTCCAACAGACCTCCATCTGCTTTAGACCTGTGCAGTCTATATGGATCCATGGCGTCTGTGCCATTAAGCGCTACATCTGAGCTGCTCGTCATTTCTTGTTGATGGTATACACTTTATTGATCGGGGCCAACCAGTCAATCAATTCATAAATACAGATGTGTCCCCGTATACATATGTCCCACATTCATGGCGTGTTATTGTTTGCACGCGCTGTACGACAAAGGGTGTATGGTAAAGGGTTGTGCAGCGTGTCCTCCTTTCCTTCTGCTGAATAAAAGATGAGAGGGCTCGCACAGGGAAAACAAATTAAAGCAGTGTTTGCGCAGGGTCACCTCAATGTTCTCAGTTTATGTTAATTCATTTGCTCACTTCGAATCAATCTCGCAAAGCTTGCCTTGCCTCCCGAAGCGCTCTCAGACAATCACAAGCTGAGCCGCGTCTACTCTGCGCAAAAGTGTTTCCAAGCTTTCGCCAAAACTGTGAATGAGCACCATGTGCACTGAGCTAAAGGGACTAAGATTTATTGTTATGTCTTTGTACACGCAACAGGATGGCATCACCTGTATGCTACGACATAACGACGGCATTTCAAACTGGACCCAATTAAAAACAGGCTCAATAGGTATCAGACAGATAGAAAAGCTTGACGTCAATGCGGTGCACAGAAGAAATAAGAACACTGAATGGTGTATTACAGCCCAAAAAGTTTGAAAAACTAGCCAATTAAAAACAATACATGAATGATGAGGGAGTAATATAACATGTTTGAGTTTATATATGTATATATATATATATATGTATATATATATATATATACACACAGTGAAAATCAACTCTTTCACATACGAAAGTTTCAAGGAAATTTAAAGAATCTACAGTCAAAACAACACAAATCGAAGCTGAATTTATATGGACCACGAACTGGGAAAAGCTCTAGATTTGGGGTGAGTCGGCATTGAATGTCCCACTTTGTAAAGAGGATCACATGCTGCTGCATGAAAATGCACCTCGTTTTTGTTACACGCAGAATCATATTATCCGTTCGTCCAATCTGTTATTGTCGCGCCGCCGAATAAAACCTTCCTAATGACATGGCCGCCTCTCCATTTTTCATGCCTCCTCATCTATATTTAATCTTCCCTGTTGAAACGGGGCAGTGCTCTCGCCCCCCCAACCCCCTCTCATATTATGCGCACACATGTACCCTCGCTCACATGCACAGTGGCCTTGCCCGAGTGCTCTGGCGGCCTGTAAATGCTCAAGGGGGGGTGGGAGGAAGAAGGGAGAGGCGCAGACCCAAAGAGAGGCCGCTGGGACATGCAAATGCAAACATGTTTCCCCACCGGTGCCCAATGTCAGCTCTCATTACATCCAGCTGCCAACTCCCCTGGTCCAATTAGGGTACGGCGCTGCTCTCCCTAAAAGCTATGGGATTGGCCTGTCACCGTAACCCCCTCCCTGGTGTTGACATTATGGAGGAATAATAAGGGAGACTAGTGGGAGGTGAGCGGGCGCAGGAATGTTTCAATTAGCGAGCCCAGAGAGTTAAAGGAGCAACGCTTCGGAGCGACTCTGCAAGCTGCTTTAAATACAATTTCAGGGGGAAAA